>JANHGN010019131.1:21567-32452 GCA_024605025.1 Megaceryle maxima | reverse complement strand
GGCTTGCAGGCAGCAAAGCCAGAGTTGTTTTGGCTATTCACTTTTACATGTAGCTCTGTGCTCTGGAAAAAAATATTTAATTTTTTTAACTTCCTTTTAATTTTTAGATTTTTTAAACATTTTTTTCACCTCGATCTCATTAAGACATCCAGTACATCATCTCTTATTACTCAGAGAGGAAAGTCATGCTGCACGAAACAAAGAGATGCTGCAAGTTAACCTCGAGCCCAAGAAGAAATCACCAACTTCTGTTGGCAGCCAGGAATTATCCTGCTACACCCAAACAACTCAGAGCCAGAGCACGATTCATCTGCTGTCTTTAATGGCATTTTAACAGTTTCTGAAAGGGAGTGGGATTTTCGTGATACAAACCCTTCTCCAACACTGCAAGCCTCCTGTAATCAGCAACTGGCACACGTGCCTCGTGTGCAAGTGCAGCCCATGTCTAGAAACGTGTCATCAGGCAAATGATTATTGGGAGGAAAGCAGGAACACCAGAGGTGAGGTCTAACACACACACGCAGGGACATTCTTTGAGCTTTGTTTTGCCCCATTAGATTAAATCTCCCATGATCCATAGAGTGAAGAAGTGCTCAGAGGTAGTTAGGTAAAAAGATCATTACAAACTGAACTCCTCAAAAGTTTCATTACAAAGCAAACTTAAATATAGGATCAGTTAAAAGGAGAAAACTCTACTTTGAAGAGACTTACAAGTCATTTTTCTGGTGAGAATGCTGGTCGTTCATCATGAGATAAAAGAAAAGGACCCATTGTGACTGAGGTTATCACCAACCACATGGACAGAGAGAATCACAAACCTAAACTTAGAGAAAATAGTTTACTGGAAAGTGATGCTGAGAAACAACCCACTTGCTGCAGCTGGCTGGTTAAAGGCTGCACTTTGCTGAGCTGCATCATACCTTGGGCTGAAGCTGCTGATTATGATGATTATGGTGGTGGATGCTCTGGATTGAGGCTGAAGAATGATAATCAAAGTCAAATACCACAAAGTAGACTAAAAGTTCCTTTTCTCAGGAAAACTGTATCCAATCCCCATCCATTAGCTGTTATTTACGAATCAAGGTGGCGTAAGGAGCAGTGTACCCTGCATGGATTGTTCCCCCCTTCTCCTGCTTTTCCCCTCCACTCCAAAATCAAGGCTCTGAACTCCTCCTTTACACCGTTGCCTTTATTATGGCATTATATTCCTGGGTTATATCCTGCAAAAAAAAAAAAAAAACTCCTGCAGAAGGAAATGGCCACAAACACCCACCCCACCCCACAGCACACCATGCCACTGAGATCCCCAACCATGCCTAACTTACAGCTTCCCAGTGCTAACAGCTTTGCAGTGGAAACCAAAAGTGACATCAAAGAGCATCCCTACATTTTATCTTGTCTCCCAGTACCTTCTCCACAGTTCAAAATAGAATCATAGAATTATTATGGTTGGAAAGGACCTCTAGGATCATTAAGTCCAACCTTCATCCCAGCATCTTCCTAACTACCAGACCACAGCCTCAAGTGCTACATCCACTCATTTTTTAAACCCCTCCAGGGATGGTGACTCCACCCCCTCCCTGGGCAGCCTGTTCAAGTGCCCAACCACTCTCTCAGTAAAGAATTTCTGTCTAATATCCACTCTAAACCTCCCCTGATGCAACTTGAGGCCATTTCCTCTTGGTTTATCATTAGTAATTTGGGAGAAGACACCAATACCAGCCTCACTACAACCTCCTTTTAGGTAGCTGTAGAGAGCAGTAAGGTCTCCTCTCAGTCTCCTCTTCTCTAGACTAAAGAACCCCAGTTCCCTCAGCCACTCTTCCCAAGATATCCAGCCTGGTGGGACAGTCTGGTCTGACCAGAGTGAGAGAGGGAAGCTCTGGCATCTCTGTATTGCTGCTCGTGGCTCACACTACCTATCTTCCTTTAATTAAACTGATGGATGTGTTTGCGCCGTTGATACAGACCAAGGGCAAACAAAGGATTATGCAGAACACACGAAGCCTTCTCTAGGTGTATTATTCAGAACCATCTCTGTCCACCTCCCCCAAACTGCCTCTGCATCTCCTTCAGCAGAAGGCTTCAGTTATGGAAGGGAAGCACAGGAGGAGGTGGAGATAAAAGGAAAACAAAATTGCTTCCCAGTTTCTTCCCGGGTTGTACGCCCGGCGCGTGCAGAAGTGTTTTGCACACGGGAGCTGCATTAACACCTTGCTCTTGCCTGGCTCCAGGCACAAGTGTTTGCTCCAATCCATGGGGAAAAAAAAAAGATAAATGTGAGGCTTTGCTAGTGGGCATCCAAGCCCAGAATGGTGAGATCACCTCAGTGGGAGCTGACCTCCAGGTGTGCAGGGAAACAAAGTTGTTCCCTCTCTTTCGAGGGGCTGAACTGGAGGGGTGAGGAAGCAAAAGCAGGATTTTCAGAGCCAGCTCTTCAGTTATTAATTATTCTGATTATTTCCCTAATAACTCCACTTGGTTTATAACAGCACTAGTGGCTGAGGGACCTGGGCTTGTTCAGCCTGCAGCAAAGGAGGCTCAGGGGAGACCTGGCTCTGACAGCTCCCTGAAATCCAGGAGGTTGGAGCCGGGGGGGGTCAGACTCTGCTCCCAAGGGACAAGGGACAGGACAAGAGGGACCAGCCTCAAGTTACACCAGGGGAGGTTTAGGTTGGACATGAGGAACAACTTCTTCATGGAAAGGGTTGTCCAGGGCTGTCCCAGGCTGCCCAGGGCAGTGGTGGAGTCCCTGTGATCCCTGGAGGGATTTCAGAGCTGTGGAGCTGTGGTGCTGAGGGCCATGGGTCAGTGGTGCCCTGGCAGAGCTGGAGGAGTGGTTGGACTTGATGATCTTAAAAGGCTTTTCCAACCAAAATGGTTCCAGTATTCTATAAATCTATCTCTGAGGTTATCTTCTGCAGCACAGGCTGGATAGTCGCTGGTGTCCACGAGATCAATGAACTACTCCATGAAGCTCCTGTTAAATGGTCCAGACATTGTGCCTGCTTGCTCAGAATCTCTCAGTTCAATGTGAATTTGCTAATCACAGATGTCTAAATCCCTCCCCTCCATTTTACTATTTTAAAATTTGTTCCTCTGCTGGTGGTTTTTTTGTGTGGTTTTTGAACCCAGGTGAGCACATGAACCTCCATTGGCCTCTGTGTGCCTCTCTCTCCACGCAGCTTGTCTCAAGTACCAGGGATGCATTTTCCTCCTCACCCTTTTACATCACACGCATTGCCCAATAAAGGTGAATAACACTGAGATCTTTTACAGCTTCCTTCCTCACCTGCTTTAAATTCCACCCACATTTTCAACCCAAAGAAAAAAAAGAAAACAACTCCATCTTTGTGCTCATGAGTCTCCCAAGTCATATCTCAGGCTAATAAAAATGACCAGTCAGAAGGATCAGCCACTCTGGAAGGCAGAGCTCAGCTTTTGGGCAGTTGCTAATGGACTGCAGCCGTCTGACTTACACGCCAAGTTGGTGGTGAGGTTCTCCTGCCTGATAAAAGAGGGATGTTGTGAGTGGTTTGGGTCAGGGCAGGATGAAGAGGAGCGGGGGGTGAGATGCTGTGGCTGCTCTCGCGTAGATAGGAGGGCACCTGGAACGGTGCTTTACAAGTCATTACAGTGTCACAGCTGCCTGATAGAAAATACGTGCAATTGGCCTTTGGTAGAAAATGAGGTGTTTAGAGAAAATTGCACTCTGACAGATTCTCCTGAAGTGTGATGAGGTGCTTTTTTCCCATGCAGTAGGACACAGGGGCAGAGAGGATGGGGATGTCAACAGGAGCTGCTGTGCTGCAGCCACCAGCACCGCCCAGGTAGCTGGTACAGAGCAGAGGGCACCCTGGCACTCAGGCTTGTCATGAAGCTGTGGGATATTTGAACCTCTCCTTCCTAACCACCTCAGTCACTCACAAATTAAACAGAAGTGGTATTATAGCCTGACATTTACTATGGTTGTGCCTAGAAAGCATCTCAAAGATCCTTATTAATGTCTATAAATATCTGAGGGGTGGGTGTCAAATGGAAGGGGCCAGGCTCTTGTCAGTGGTGCCCTAGGATAGGAGGAGGGGCAATGGGCACAAACTGGAACACAGGAACTTCCACCTCAGCATGAGGAGAAACTTCTTCACTGTTCCAGTGACAGAGCCTGTCCCAGGCTGCCCAGGGAGGTTGTGGAGTCTCCTTCTCTGGAGACTTTCAAGCACCCTCTGGCTCTGTTCCTGTGTGGGCTGCCCTGGGTGCCCCTGCTCTGGCAGGGGGGTTGGACTCGATCTCCAGAGCTCCCTTCCAACCCCCACCATTCTACAGTTCCCAAAAAGCTCAGACCAAAGTTCAAAGGAGGAGACCTTTTCCTGCTTGGGTACAGCTGATGAATGGAGAAGGAAGCCTTTCTCTGCGGCCCTTGAAAGGAATTGCAGGGCAGGTGAGCAGCTGAACGCTGCTGCCATCATCACGTTTATCTGGGTAAGTGACAATGCCATGTCAGCAGCTTTGCAAAAAATATCAAAGGGAATGAGTCATTCTGAGGATTAGAGCCTGGAACTGAGGAACACAAGAATATCTCTGCATGGCAATGACATCTCGCCGGATCTTTATTTCTTTTTTTTCCAGCTAATTCTATAATCACCCTTAATCAGCCCATTGAGGAACAGAGAAGCTTGTACAGCTTGAGGATCAATTTAAAAGAAGATCCAAAGTCTTCACTATGCCTCAGCCACAAACCGGCCCAATTCCACTTCATGGGGACTGGATGATACCTGACTGCAAGTCAGGCCAACCTCATCTCTCTACCTCAAGATGATTCACATTAATTTGTTATTTCATAGACAAACATCAGCCCGGGAAGACAGATTAATAGCCAGAACTTAATTAGGAAGCATTTGAAGAAGGAAGGTCTACTTTGGCTGCTAGCCATGTTATCCTGCAGCCCAGAACTTCCCCAAGGAGCTGCTGCTTTCAGCATCAGGGACCAAACCCAGAGGGATGATATTTATTGTTATCTGTTCACCATTACCATCTCTGCTCTTCTCTTGCCTCGCACTTGAGTTCAGCGCTTCCAATAAGGGAGCTTTTCAGCCCTTTAACCAGTTCATTCTTCCCCCAGTTATGTGTGTCTTTGTTTACCTTTAAACCCATCCTTCACTGTAGAGCAGACAGTTTGTTTAAAAAGTGTAAACCATGATGATACCCACATGCAATTGGAATACATCAGACTTCCCTTCAGGAGATGACAGTGGCTCCACATAGTATCTCCACTGAAAACAAACGCAACACTGAGCCTGCTGAAGTTGCCAGGCTGGGGAGCATGACAGGGTCCTGTCCCTCAGGCTGATTCCAACAGCAATTCCCAGCCAGCACAGTGATAACTCCCAAAGACAGAGCCTTCCAGCGTGCTCTACAAATACACCGCATCCAAGCAGGACACCAGTTGACTGTGACACAAACAGGATTGTGCAGCTGGCACAAAACGCCAAACCCTTGGAGCGAGAGGAGGGTTTCCCTTCGGGGGGGGAGCTAATCCTGCAGCTCTTATCTACAGCAGAGCAGGATGGCTGGTGTCTTCAGAGAACGAGCTCGTTGCTGTGGTGTTAGAGGTGGCAATAGGCTTTGTGGAGGAGCTTTCTCCCCGTTCCGTGTGTCTGTGTGCACTGGGGAGCCCCGCACCCGCTGCGGACCTGGGCACCAGGCACACTCCGAGTGCAGGAGTGCAGCCCCCTTGGGTTATCTCGGCATGGCTGGAGAGGTGCTCAGGACCTCACTTCAGGACATTTGAGGGCATTTTCTTGCAAAAATTTACTGCCTGAAAGATGTTGCTTTTGGTCCTGCAGAGCAGCAGGCAGCATAGAATCAGATGGAAGGGGAATAAAGACTTTTCATCTTGCCTGCCTATCTTCAAACCAAAAAAAACCTTAATGAAATGCATGATTTTCTACACATTATCCGCACTACAACCAGAATCCCACTTCTGATTAAATCTATGTGCTTGACAATCCTCAACAGATCTCTGAGGAATCAATACTTATTACCCAAAGAGCTGCAGCCTCTCTAAAATTAGCGTTAAAGGAAGTGCAAGTTCCTTCCTGCACAACGTACCTTGGTAGATGTTACTTCTGTGAGGGCCTTTACAAACCATTAATGGCTCCCAGGAGAGCACTAATCATTTTCTACATGTCCTTATCCGCTTAATCCCATTATAAAGATTTGTAGCATGAAAGCCAGCCACTCATAAACCCAAGCTCAGATGGAAAGCTGGAATAACAGGCAAATGACATTTGGGAGGAGAAAGAGGTACATTGTGCCTGCAATGGCTGGACACTGCTACTGCCTTTTCAGAAGCAACACAAATGAGGGAATGAGGCTGAGTATGTCCAGAAATACAGGAAAAAGAAAGAAAAAAAACCCCAGTTTTAAAGAAATTGCATAGAGATGTCACCCCAAAAGTTTATACTCAAGGTCACCCCACTGCACATATCAAACACGATCACATATCAAACAATAAACCTGGAACCAGGCTTGTCCTCAATAGTCACATCATTGCATCCAACAAAATATTTTGATGGCTTTGGGGGAATTTCCAAACCCCACCTGAGCTTGAGTGCTCAGACGAGGGTACCCCATCCTCCAGACATCCTGCTGCTTGCCCAGTGCCACCGCCCGAGACCAAACTGGAGACTCCTGGCTCCCAGGGCTCCTCTCTATGTGAATTGAGTTAAAAAGTGCTCGGCTAACAGCTTATTCAATGGAAATCTCATTACCCAGAGCTCTGCCAAGAATTTATTTGAAAGAGCCTTTACAAGGATCTTCGCCAGTAGTTCATTGAAAGGGAATCTGTTATGGGGTCAGATAATATTTTATTTCAGTGGAAACCTAACAAAGATGGACTTTGCTAATAATAGGGTCAGCCCTGCCATGATTAAATGAGGCCTCCTCTACGAAGCTAAAGCTAAGGAACACATTAAAAGCTGTCTCAGAGAAGCACTAGCTCATGGTCCACCTTGTGAAAATACCATCTTCATACACCAGCAATGCAGTTAAAGAAACACATAAAACCCCTGAATGTAGCTATTTAGAGTCTAAAACAAAAGCTGCAACCATTTTTCAGTTTGCAGACCTTTGTAATTTTCCATTGCACCCTTCTTATTCCAGTCCTGAAGACCCTCCAAAGGAGCTCCAAGGCTCTCAGGGGACTGCAGCCACAACCTGAACCCACCAGTTGTGATCTACGTAGCTCTGCCTACCTGCTCAGCCTTAGCACAGGCAGGACGAGTCCTCGTACCACGTACCGAGTGACGCAGCCAGGATGACCAGGAAGGTGCAAGTATTAGGCCAAGGACTAAGAGAGATAATTATTTTTTTAAATCCAAATTACCCAAGTCTGAGTTTAATAAAGTTGTAGGGAGCTGACCAGGTAACCTCTGCTGCAGAAAGCTGGGGGAATGTTTGATCATATTTTATCACTAACAAATATAAGCTGGTTCTGATTTTGATAGCGGGGCAAAAAGTCAGGGCTCAGCTCTGCCACAGCAAAGCTCAAGCTGTTTTACCTTAAAGATGCTTTTTCTTAGGGCAGCAAAACTCACTCTGGAGCAATTTAGTACTTCCTTTACCTCAGACAGAAAGAGTTTCAAAGTGAGACAGGTTTATTTTCTAAATAAAACATTTAAAGGCTTGAAAAGGCCAAACCCTCTTTCTTCTCTGGCTTAAACAGCAGTGAGAAGCAGTTGCACAGATAAAGATCTCAGTTTACTGCAAGTATATAAATACCTGCTTGTACCGAGACTCCAGGCTGTAAATGCTAACGGCACAAACGCGTTCACTGCCGAGCTGCGAGCCCAGTGCCTCGGTGGCACTGGGACACAAGAAGCAGGTAATCACAAGCGCTGGAGCAGGGCGGTCTCTGGGATCTACCCAGTCCCACCTCCTGCTCTGGATCTGGGGAGCGCACCCCTAGACCAGCCTTGACAAACCCCTTCAGAGCCCCTACAGCATCCATAGGTAGCCCATCCCTGCGTCCCACTAACCTGCCAAGCACCAGATTTCAACCCAAACCCAGCCTTGATGTATCGCACGATGAACCAAATGGAGAAATGACTTTCCACACAACATTCCTCTTGCCCTCCCAAACCAGTATTTGCTTTTTCTCCTAGCAACTGCATTGCATTGCCGAGCCGTGTTTTCATGGAGACCCGTAACAGACCCCGAATACTTTTAGCACACGCTTCTGCCAAGGTCACTGTTCCCCCTTTTGATGAGTTGATTTTGCCCTGCTAAGAAAAAGGCTTTTCCACCCTTCTACCCAATTCCATCGTCTGCACAGCAACCAATGAGCCAAGGTCAACCTGAGTCACAACCCTGCCTTCCAGAGTGCTTGCAACCTCATCCACCCTCTATCATTCGCAAGTCCTGTAACCATATCTGTTACAGCATCCAAACCACTAATGAAAATAAACAGTGAATAGAAGTGGATCCTGGAGAGACCCATCAAAACCCAGGCTGAGCAGAACTAATAATAACCTGCTTGCATTTCTGGTAATAACATCTCCTGTGAATAGAGTGATATCCAGCACACTGCCAAATAGCCCAGGATCAGAGAAACAGGACATCATTTTTTGTTTTATTGAAAGAAATTAAGCTTTTCAGCTGCAGGAAAAGTGCAGTTGGGTTGTTTAACATAGCAACTCCAAAATGAAAAATTAAGGCTGCTCCTTAAAAATGATTCCAACATACCTTAAGGTGGAGTACAACCTGTTTAAACACCAGAGTTGGGTCTGGACCTTCAGTGGGTGTTGCCTGCATTACAACACAATCCCAAGTGCACTTTGGCCCCTCCACTTTTGTAGCAAAGCCTTTTTATTACCCAACTCCCAGGGAGCAGCTGCAGCACGTTCCCAGCTGAAAAGAGATCTCACCTGCTGTCTGAATGGACCTCAGGAAAATTACCATTAAGGGCTTGATGGAAATTGCTTAGGTAGCTTGTGAGGAATAGATGTGGGTTCTGGGTTTTACAACCTTAAGGTCATAGAATCATTTATGTTGGAAAAGGCCTTGAATATCAGCAAGTCCACCCATTAACCTGTGCATTATTGGCTAGAACAGCAGGCATGTCACTGATGCCAATATTTCCCAAGTTGGGGATCAGAGGGAGACCCCATTTTGGGGTCCAGACCTGGCTTTTTAATGGAGCTGTGCATCGCAGCTCTAATGGCAAGGCAGCAAAAAAGTACTCTAGCAACAACAATGAAGCAGTTTTCTCCCTTCAGCTCTGTCAGCCCATTTTGCTATGGGATCTTCCAGGAGCAGGGGGAATTTAATGTCAGACTGACATATTTTCCCACCAGGAGCCCTTTCAGGGCTGGAGCATGTCCAAAGAAGGGTAACAAAGCTGGGGAAGAGCACAAGTTGGGTAAGGAGCAGCTGAGAGACCTGGGCTTGTTCAGCCTGCAGCAAAGGAGGCTCAGGGGAGACCTGGCTCTGACAGCTCCCTGAAATCCAGGAGGGGGGAGCCAGGGGGGGTCAGGCTCTGCTCCCAAGGAACAAGAGACAGGACAAGAGGAACCAGCCTCAAGCTGCCCCAGGGGAGGTTTAGGTTGGAGCTGAGGAACAATTTCTTGCCCTTGAGGGTTGTCCAGGGCTGTCCCAGGCTGCCCAGGGCAGTGGTGGAGTTCCCGTGATCCCTGGAGGGGTTTCAGAGCCGTGGAGCTGTGGTGCTGAGGGCCATGGGTCAGTGGTGCCCTGGCAGTGATGGGGGAGCAGTTAGACTTGATCTGAAAGGTTGATTTGCTTATATTTTGTTCTCCACCTTGAGGAGTGCTAAAGACTCCCAGGTGATTAAGGGTTGTTATAACAATAATAATAAAAAAAACCATCAAGCTAAAACAAAATGTGTTCACTGGGCTGGTGACTTTGCCAGCAGCAGCTCTGCAGGCAGTGGGGATTTAGGGACATGTAGATCAGCCTCTCATTTTCTGCACCCTGCAGGGAAAGCAGAGGGCCTGCAGCAATGTGGACAGGAGAGGAAGCTTCTGCACCTTATTTTCCATTGACTCCTCGGTGACTGGTGCAGCTGAACGGCTGCTGGGCTGTAGGTGCTCTACAAAGCCAAGTCTCCTCAGTGCTAAAGTCCACGTGCACTGGAGGGTGCAATGCCAAACACATCCTTACCCTGAGCAGGCATGTGATAGGGATCAATAAGCCCATCTTACTCCTGGCTTTTATCTTTGTGATAGCCAGACAATCTTCATGAGGAGACGAATAGAAACCGAAGGCAAAGATCCATTCTGTCCTTTACTTTCTCTATACTCCCTGCACGAGCTTCATCTCCAGCAGAAACCTGATGTTTGCATAACCTCGTGGCAGTGCAGACACACAAGTGGGTGCAGGACAAGAGCTCCAGGACCTGCAGCCGGGCAGCTCAGCTCTGCCATAATGCCTCAGACAACATCGTCCCATCGTGCGATACATCCCGGTGTGACAAGAAGCAGAAGAGTAAATTGCTCTATTGAATCTGCAGCAGGAGTTTGGCCACCAGCCGTGGAGTCTTCAAATAGTCATTTAAAAGTAACTGTGATGCTGCCAAAATTTCTGACAGACAAATCAACACTTGTGTCCTCCAAAGTTGGTGTCAGGGGTGGCCTGATAGAAACGTGCGAGTGAGCGACACGAGCACCAAGTGCTGCCCACAGATCACCCAGCTTCATGCAGACCAAGTCCCTTACAAAGAATTTCCTATTAACAGCTCAGCAGCAAGAGAGCCTAAAAATAAGGTTGGTTGGATTTTTTGTGGGGTTTTTTTTTTTTTTTTTGGTTTTTTTTTTTTTCTTCCCTTTCTGGCTGGAAATATTCACGTGGAGATAAGAAGAAATACTTATTT
>JANHGN010019131.1:0-21516 GCA_024605025.1 Megaceryle maxima | reverse complement strand
GGGTTTTTTTTGGGGGTTTTTTTTTTTTTTTTTTTGGTTTTTTGTTTTTTCCTCCCTGGCTGGCTGGAAATATTCAGGGAAGAATAAGATGAACAAATTATTTGAATTGCATAAACCTATTGGCACTGCCAGAGATGCTCCCCGGAGCCCAGAGGACTGCAGAGCATTCTGCTGTTGCACGTGACATCGGGACGCTCGTACCCCATTCACAATCAGCTAGAAAAGAGATCACACTCTGATGTAAAATGACGAAAGCAGAGGGGGGAAAAAAACCACTTAGCATCATAATAGAGCCATACAGCCCCCAAATACCTCGTGCTGCAAAGAGGGGAAATTAAAAATTCTCATCACGACTCCCTGTGAAGTGGCTCTCAGCGATTTCTGATGCTGCTGGAACGGATTAGGAAACACCGTGTGTCCTCTTTGGCCAACGCAGCCCCACGTGTTTGGTACGTGGCACGCAGCAGGGAGATAAAAGGGCAGGTATTGCACTAAAGCAGATTAGCTGTGGCAGCACCCAGCATCGGGGGAACTGCGGCTCTGGCCGTGGTTTTTGATCCAGCTGGGATTATCTGTGGCTGTTTCAGATGTGGAAAGCCAGTCTGTGATCCCAGTGGATGGCTCTCCACGTCGCTCCACTTCAAGGAAAAATATGAAGGACTCAAGGGGTTGTGGGCCAGCTGCTTTCTCTCTCTGTGGCAGGTTGCCTTGTTCAGCTGGCACAAAGAAATGCACAGTTGTGCTGCTTCAGATTAAAAAACCCCACCAGTTTTAACACCTCCTAACCTGGACTCTTCTGCAAATTTTAAGGAAGCTCTAGAGAGGTTTCTTGAGTACAGAGAAAGGGCAAAATGCTGAGAGAGAGACTATTAACACAGAACTAGATAAACAGCTTTGGGCTACCTCGCTGCAGGGAATGGCTACCACAGCCATGTTGCACTTCAGGCTGTAATCAAACACTTCCCAGGCAGGAAATCAAGAAAATCCCAGGCAGGAAATCATTCTGGTTTGGGGACAAAGTACCAAAATTCAAATACGATCCTGGAACATATCAAGAAATAGCTGTTTTTTCAATCACTATCTACTGAACTCCTGCTGCCCACACAGTACCTTCAGGTACCTCCAGACTATCCCACTCCTAATGCATGGCTCTCAGACAACACCAACCTCTTACCACAGGGATTAATGTTAAGGGAATTACATCCCAGCAGCTACAAGGCAACATATCCAAGTAAAATACCAATGCATGGTTTCATCCTCAATAACAAACTGCTTTGAAGTCTTCCAGATTTCAATCTCCATCACAAAGTCCTTTGTATGACCTAGTTGCTCCATGGCTCCTTGCTCTCAGTCCTCCACCATTCTCCTTTCTAGCTTTTTCAAAGCATGAGGTATCTTGGGTAGAAACAGATGATAGCCTGGAGCCACAGATTCACCCCGAGAAAGCACCAAAACGATTTGAATCTTTACCCAGAGTTCATTAGAATAGATGAACTTTTCCTGCCTATTAAGTCAGCCAGGAAACTTCAGGAGAGGTTGATTATTCCATGATTTCAAGGTCTCCACCAGAGCAAGAACAGTATTTCAAGGCATCTGCCCCCCTCCATCCAGCAGTACCCGACCCACATGTAAGCAGGAGCTCAAGGAGCTGCAGGTAACCAGATTTCATCTTTCTTATGACTGACAACTGGTTGAACTGCAGCAGGAGGAGAGCACTCAAGCTCTTAGGAAAACCCCAGATGCAAACCTAATTTTCCAGCCTTTACAGAGACATTTCAGTCTTTAGGTCATCCTTGAGTCACTGCTATGAGTCACAGGGGCTTGTCTGCTCTTTTTCTGAGAAAATATTACTGCCTTTGGAGGCATTTGCTGTTCTACAGGAGTTGCCATGCCCAGCTGCCATCAGACAGCCCCTCTCTGGTCCTGCTCCTGTACCCCCGGGAGCTGGGATGACCCGAGCTGGCTGAGCCACTCCTCATTGTCCCCATACTTAAAAGGAGAATAAATCCACCCCCCTTAGTTCTATATTGATTTCGCTATCCAAGGCAGACTTAAAAATGCTGTAATTTTGCTGTCATCCACATAGTCAGGCACAAAACAATTAAATTATTGAAAAGGAAGAGGCAACTGACTCATCCCAGTGTTGCAGCCGTTCTGCAGATTCCCCCAGCTCTTGCTAACAGGTCTGACGACAACCCAGCAACTCGCCTGCCTCTGGCTGCTCTGATGCTGGTGGGGGAAATGCTAGAAGAGCACTTACCCTCCTGGAAAAGCCCCATCTCTCTGATCATAGCTGGATTAAGAGGAATGTGGTTTAAGATGTGTTAGCAACCTACTGGTAAACAAACCAGTTTGGGTTTTAACACACACTCAGCTCAAAACAAGCCTTAGTGGGAAATCTACTATTTACTTTGATCTGCTAACAGGATATAAAAACATCTCGACCCGTGTTGGCTGTGTTGGGTTTTTATGTTGATTTATTCCACTGAAAAATATGCCCATTTTCCTAACGGAGATGGAGCACAATTGCAGAGGGCACCGTCTACACCACACGCTGTTTAAGCCTTCAGAGAAGGACCACAGAAGTTCACATGTCTCATTCACGAGTAGGAGGAGATATTTTGCTTTATGAATACAAATTTATGGCAGGATGGAGCCCTGCCTGTGAATGCAGCCTGCTGAATAAGTGCATTTCATAACCTTAAACCTGCCAAGTTTTTCTTTTTCTGCAGCTGATCAACCTTACCCATCCATACCCATCTCTGTGTCTGAAATATCCACTGATGCTCATGAATTCAAGCTGTAGCATGGATTCAAGCTGCAACAGAGGAGGTTTAGACTGGACACGAGGGAAAAAGTTTTCACCACAAGAGTAGTCAGCCACTGGAACAGGCTGCCCAGGGAGGGGCTTGAGTCCCCATCCCTGGCTGTGTTTAAGGGTCATTTGGATGTGGTGTTGAAGGACATGGTTTAGGGGTGAGCTTTTTAGAGTAGGGTTAATGAATGGTTGGGCTTGATGATCTCAAGGGGCTTTTCCAACCTGAATGATTCTGTGATCAGTTAACACACAATGGTACATACTCATGGAGCCCTGACCTGGTCATGGGCTGGTATAAAGCAACCCAAATGCCCCTGTTGTTAATCAAGGTGTGAAACCTGCCCTCTGATGGGCAATATACAGCAACAGACTTCAGCTAAAGTTACTGTGGAAAAACAATCGAGGCCATGGAAGGGTAGAAAACAGCACAAAGAAAATAGTTGCATGGCCTGGAGTTATCTAGCGATGAATAGGTGTATAAAAGTGGAGAGTGCATGAATGGGGAGGTGCAGAAATAATCAAGAGCTGAAGAAGCCCCTGACTCACCCTGGGGATGTGTGGGTGGTGGAGGTGAACCGCAGGAGAAAGAAAATGGGAATTGCATTAGAGGTTAAAACAAATCCATATTTTTTTTCCCCAAGTGTGGAATACAAAAAAAAGAATCATTGAAAGAACCTCAAGGGGCCTCTGGAAGTACAGTGGGATCAGATTGCTGACAGAGGAAATAGATGTTGCTGAAATATTAAGAATGTGTTGCCTTGGTGTTTACTAAGAGAGATGGGCAAGAGAGACACTGCAACTGTGACCCTGCAGGGGAGGGAGGAAGGAAGGAATAAATTCTGCCTTAAGGAGTAAAATGCAGAGTATAATTTAGCATAGAAACCCTTTTAATGGAGTCATTGTCCTTGCCGCAGCAGCCATAGCAGCAACTTGTCCTAAACAGCAAATTATTACCAAATAAGTTGCTTATTCCAGAATTAATATTAAATAAAACAAGGGAAAAGTTAAGCAGTCACACACTTGGGGTGCAAATCAAGTGTGGAGCATTGCAGGGGAAGCAGAGGGACAGCTGCAGGTCCCCCTGCAT
Organism: Megaceryle maxima; assembly: GCA_024605025.1. Classification (NCBI taxonomy): domain Eukaryota; kingdom Metazoa; phylum Chordata; class Aves; order Coraciiformes; family Cerylidae; genus Megaceryle; species Megaceryle maxima. The sequence continues at coordinate 17,611 of JANHGN010019131.1, read as the reverse complement.
CCCTGGCAGCCCCAGACCTCAAACCTTGGCCAGCTGGCCAGGGCCACCAGCCCATCCCACCGCTCTCCGGCAAAGTCACAACGAAAGAGGTTCAGAGAAAGACATCCAAAGCAGAGAGAGTTATCTGAAGCAAGCAGAAATCTCTGCAGCTTTGGAGATTGCACCTGTCACTAGAAATAATTGGAGACTTGCTTCTGATTTTTCCCTATCTTCTTTTTGTCTAACAGCTGTTCCTATAGGTGATGCTGGCAGTGTCTCTCTGAGCATAACTGCAGGCTATGGATGTGCTCTTCCTGCTTGGCCCGGGCTCTGCAGAGCACAAACAAATGCCATCAGCACAGTTTTTTTCTCCAAAGGGTGAAAGATTCATTTCAAGGGCTCTCAGATCTCAAGAATATTTACACTGCTCAGAACAAACCTTGCCTGTGTTGACATACCAAGCATATTCACTTTATTTATGATTATTCTTTTCTAAAAGTCAAAATCGCTAGATTTTACCCAGGCAAACTGAGAAAAGCGCTGGTGTAACAGGAAAAGCATAAAGGAGGGAGTGGAAAGAGGATAGGCAGGGACAGAAAAAGGAAATGAAGATTAGAAACAAAAAGGAAAAGAAAAAGCCCTTCTCTAAAGCTCAGGAAATGAGTTGGCTCCTCAGAAATATTAGTACAAGAAAAGAGCTTGGACAGATATGAATGACTAAGGAAATCACAAAACCTATCAAAGAAAATGGGAAGGTTTCTGACGGTTGAGGCATCATGAAACATGAAGAGTAACAAAGGGAGCATGAATCACACCAGAGAGGATAGAGAAAACAGACTGGAGTTCACGTGCAGAATGTGATTTTTCTATTATCTGAATATCAAATATTAAAGCAGAGGCAGTGGCTGAGCACTGGGCTGTGTGCTCCCCACTCCTTCCCCTGGCACCACCGCGCTTGCTCTACCACATCCCCTATCAGAAGGTGGAAAGAAATGTACAAAAACTGGGATAATTCAGGAAAAAAAAAAAAGTGATCCATCCACTTCTGGAAGAAGGGCTGCTTGGCAAGGCAAGGCAGCCACGCGGACCTGCGTATTATGCTCGGATAACTAGAGGAGAAAAACCTGCTGCTGCTCTCCCATGATTTATCTGCTAGTTCATGGGGTGCAGATCTTTTAAGAGTTGGTTTTATTGATCCTGGGTGCCCAGCATCAACGTTTTGGGGCTGGCACAGGTTGTTTTCTGTGCTGTAGATGCTGCTGCCAGCAGCTGCCCGTGCAGGGGTTACAGGTTGGTGAGGAAGCCGGCTGAGCGAGCCGGGATGCAGCACCCAGCACTGTGTGTAAAATCAGGCTGTCTTGCAACAGAAGTCTTCCACCTTAGATGTTGTTTTCAAACCCAGCAGTTTGGCATTGCAGAAATGTTGCCCAAAAGGCCCCTGGCTCAGTTTATACTTCTCTCCCTTTGTGTTTAGCTTGGTGCTTTGCTCACCTCGGCACTCAGGAAGCGAGGGTAGAAAGAGCAGAGCGAGACATCACTCCCGAAAACTGGCTGTTGAGTTTGAATGAAATTCCCCAGCTTTTGCTGCTTGTTAGAGACCTGCAGGGTCAAAAGAGAAAGCGCCAAAAAAATGCATTCCCTGAAGCAGTGTTTGCTCCACTGTGGTGGCCCAAACACCTGAGTGAGGAGGAGCAGTGGGGATCACACCCCAGGATGTCCCACGGCCACAGGGATTTCTCCTGGAGGACCTGGTGACTGACTCACATGCATGTTGAACTACAGTAAAAATGCTCTTTTTTTCCCCCCCCAGGGAGGGTTTGCCTGTGAGCACCCTGCAGATTTGCAATGGTGGGACAGAAGGGACATGGCTCTAACTGGGCATTCACAGCAGAGATGTGGAGAATATCTGCGTGGGGTCTTTGCAGGGTTCAGCTGCAATGGGCTGAGCCAGGAGCCACACAGTAAAAGCTATTTGCAAATAACACAGCCAACTCAATCTGCTCAAAGGGATGAAACACTTCTTTCGAGACAAACACCAAGGAGTAATTTCCATGGGTTTATCAGAAGGTCAGAAGTCTGCGCTTTATCTGTGGTAAAGCAGTTTGTTCCAGAGGTCCCACAGCTTCCCCAGAGGGGAAGACACCAGTCTTACAGGTTGACTAGAAATAGCTGGATAGGCCACCCCATAAACATATATAATTCTTGGTTTAGAGGCTTCATAAATCATACTCTTTTATCCCTTGGGCATCCTACCAACTTCCATTATCACATTCTTATTCTAATAGGCACAATCTCAGTACAGCAAATCCTCCATTTTCCAGAGCTTTCAATCACAACTAAGGAGTAAAGATGAAAAATCTGCATTTCAAATCGTTGTTTGTTGTTATGACAACATAGCATGGATTTGGTCCTTGCTGTAGCTCTTGCAGTCTCGGGCTTCAGAGCATTTCCGAAGCTTTTATGAAGAGAGCACATTTGTAAGACGCATATGCCACAAAGTCAAAGAGGTTATCTTCATGTGATATAAAATATCAAAAGAAGCTTCCTGGAATATAATTCCGGAGAAAATTATCTTGGCAGCTAAGCAGAAACTTTTCCACCTCGCAAACTTCTCCATAATACATCCAACTACAGCCTGGCACAAAACAGCCCAGGAAAGGTCTCTTGAAAGTACAACAGACAGGGGTGGCCCTTCTTTCCATCAGAGGAATGGTTTGGTGTAGGGGATAATTCAGTAGGTGTATGAGTCTCATCATCTATGCCTTAAAGAACATGGCTATACAGGAAAAAAAGATAGAATAAGCATACCACTGGGACCTTTGGATTCCCTAACCTGCAATACAGGAACACGCATGATCAGCAGCTTCGCAGCTTTTGGGGCCAGAATGGATCCTTGTGAGTGCCTGAGGCAGAGCACAGAGACTTCACCTGATGATCTCGGAGAATCCAGCTCAGTATATAACCAAAAAAACCCCAGGAACTATTTACATAGAGTCTACAATGAAAGATTTTCCTCCATGTCAATAAAACACATTAATTGCTCTCTCATAAAGCATCATCTCCCACTCCAGCCTTGGTGACCGTTACTGCCCTGCCCTGCCACACTCCCTCCATCCAACACTTTACCTGGACAAAACAGGGATATTGTTGGGATATTCTGAACAGACACTTTTTGACATGTTATTGGTTCTTTTTTTTTTTTTTCCTTTATTTTATAGCTTATTTAGAACGTTAAAGCTGCCCAGAAATCCCAGTTACCCTTGTTATTCACGTGAACTGCAGCAAGCAGCCCAGTCTGACAGAAAACCACAGGGAAATACAGAGAGCCAAGGAGCCACAGCTTTTATTTCATAAAACCCAAATAGTAAGAGTGGCCTGTTAGCCTGGCAGGGAGTCAGATCAGCATCAAGGGACCTCTTCTTGGGGGAATAAGCAGGAATTATCTACTAGGAGTAACAGAGACTATTTCAAGCTACAAACTCCCTGAAGCTGGAAAGACACCAGCATAGGAGGCTGCCCGCCAGGCCCTCCTGCACTGGTGAAGCTCTCAGAGGTACCAATTCCATGGATGGATTCCACTCCTTATGGATGCCAACATCCCTCATATGCAACTTAAACTCGGTAGCCAAGGGAGGATGATCCATGTCGGGAAAGGTGAAGCTGTAGGACAACGATACAGGATGAAAGGGTGAGGAGCAAAGGGGGATCTGTGAACAGATGTGACAAGAGGGGCTCTTCTGGAGAAAGAGGAGAGATCCACATGTCCTGGGCTGGTGAGGAAGGCATTCCCAAGGAAGAGTCCTGCAGTCATTCCTGGGGTAATGAGGGACCAGCTGTAGCAATATTAAGCATCAGCATCCAACCAAAGTAAAAACTGCAGCAAAGTCCATAATGGTTTTAGTGCCTTAAATTAAAAAAAAAAACAACTAAAAAGGGGTTTGAACTAAACTATTGCCATCTGTCTTCAGCTGAATACATAGTCACACATCAATGGCGATTTATAAATAGATTAAGAGCCTTATTAAAGGTTAGTAAAATTGCCCTGACTCCTCCTCTCTCCGCTCACTGACATGAATAGCTGCCATTCATTCTATGGAGAGAATTTTGCTTGTACTGAATCAAATAAAAAAAACCCCATCACACAATCCACACTTTTATTATCTGTTCACTGCATTAGTGAAGTTATTCAGCTACAGATGTTCATTTCAGCCCGAGCCCAGACTGGGACTTCACTCAGCCCATGAAGAGAATAAAAGTCACCCAAAGCACAGCAAAGGGATCACAGAGGGAAAGGCTCTTCCCTCGTTATTTATTTCATACACCCCTGCACACGAAGAACCCGTGGCAGTCCCGTGAATCAAGGTTCGCTGCATTTGAAGAGCCAGGCTGCTGGCCACCTCGTGACAGTGTGGTGAGGACCACAGCAGCCATAACCTGTTAACCACCTAACTGCCAGAAGACAATCCCACTTATATTTAGTACCTGCAACGTGCAGAGGCTGCTGGAAACTGCACTAAGTGGTCGCTCAGGCTCACGCAGCTAATGTCACCTCCCTGCACCATCCCAGTAAAGCTGTGCTTGTGTTACCAGCGCGTCCTGGTGAGAGGAAAAGGAAGGAAATTTTTTTTGTTTGTTTAAAAATCCTCTGTACTTAGCTTCTTGAAGACCAGCAGGCTCCTAAGTCCAGCAACCTGAGTGGGAGGCATTAACTGGCTGTAGGCAGGAGGTACAACACACCGAGCGGCTACGCACTCAGCTGCCTACTCCAGATCATCACTCCATAAAATGCCTAAAATGTCAAGCAACAACAGATTTGTAAGATTCTTACAAACATCCATCTAATATCTCTCAGATGAGAGTTTGTGAAAAGCAGAATAAGGAACTCCAATTTCACGGGAAGCTAAACGTATATAAATTTAGAACATGTATATTTAGAAGAAAGCACTCACAATGATATTTCAACCAGTCTAGCAATAGGATTATCTCAGAAACAGCCACATGCTGAGTTTTCATTAGCATGTAGCATGAGAAAGATTTCATCACCTTCATAATTTTTCAAGCTTCCCTCATATTCATGATTGCCCATTAGTTCCGCTGCCTCAAAGTGACCCCTTATGATTTTTGTTATTTAGCGAGAAAAAAAACCCAACAAAGCAGCAAACAAAATGAGATGCAACCTGGCAAATACAAACTCCTGACATCTGGGGGAAAATAATTGGAAACAGAGATTCAAGGGGGAGAAGACGCCTTGGAGCCACAGTAAATGTGACTTATTTTAAATGGTGGACAATAAATAAGATATGAGTTTGCGGCACGAGGTATGCGCATAAACTGCCAGTTGGTTTTCAAGCTGCATAATAACAGGTTCCTGTTGACAAACCAGGGAGGATATCACCCTGTTCTTAAATGACCATAGAATAATCTCACCTTCACCTCGCCGTGGGGAAAAGCAGCCCAAACGACCTGTTACTGGAACACTCAATTACAACAAAGGTTAGAAAAGGATCCTGGATACGTGCAGCGTAGCAAGATGACATCCAAGGTGGAATGTGCTGAAAACAAGCCAGTGCCAAAGCTGGGGAGGAAATTAATGGTTTGAAAAAGGACAGAGCTAGAAACAAAGGAATGAAATGAAGTGAAATTCAGGCTGAGGCTGGGGAAATACACCCCCAAAATGACACACACATTTATTATATATATATATTTATATACACTTCTACACTTAAAGCCATATATATGTATGTGTATTGTAGCTTCAAGAAGGACAATCAATGGAAAGGAGTGAAAATGCCCTGGTTTTGACTTCTACAGCTCCATGGTGCTCGGTAGGGTTTCCACACAGTGGTGGTACAAAGGGAACTGCAGGAGATTTTTCTGAGTTATCAGGGAGATGCTTTGATTTTCTTCTTCATAATCTCCCATCACAAATGCATCCAAGATGCCGTTCCCAGACTGGAGCCCCCTGATCTCCACCTAATGACCTTAATACCTCAAAAACTAAGTTTCCCAGCAGGAATATGGTTTTAAGACCCAAGATGATGCTTTTTAGTAGCTTTCCAACTTTTTCTGGTGGCTTAAAGAGGGAAAGAAAAGAAAAAAAAAATAAATCACCCAAACAATGCCAGACCAATTGAAATCTTTTCCTTTTCTTCTTGCAGGAAAAAAAAAAAAAAAAAACAGCATCAAAACAAAACCAAACCAAATCAAAACAGTGATGCATGAAACACTGAACAACGTGTTGGATTCATTTTAACCAGGGGAGTATGCTGGAAAAGGAAACCAGCTCCAGGAGGACAAAGGAATTCAGTAGCTCCTTCTGCATGTGACAGGTCTATGCTGTGAAATTCCTGAGCCTCCAAACTTCTTCTGGAGAACAGCAATGACTGTGACCACCAAAATGATAAGAACTAAACTTAACTCTGCTGAAGCACTAGAAAAGTTTCTATTATTAAGTTAAGGCCAGAATTAGACCACAGTCAAATGAAGACATGAAGAGAGAAGTTGAAGAATGACAAATTCTTTCCTTACTATGGGGTTTTTTCTTTATATAAGTTCCGCTAATTTAAACTGTTTAGGGGGTTGGAAAGTCTGTATGTATTAGCTACACCTCATTTTCCACTGAGTTACAGCCAACTTTTTTTCCAGTGTATTTTATAAGTTTCTTGCAGACCATAAGGAAGCATTAGGAAAGTCAGTTGGAGTAGATAACTCATTTCCATTACAAGAGGTAAATAAGGGAGAGGGGAAGGTAAAAGCAAAAATCCCAGTCTCCCGAAGGCCACTGTTCCCTTTGGCATAGAACAAAACTGCAGCTTGAAACACAAATAGCTCAAAATCGACAAGGTTTGGTGAACAAAAGCAAGAGAATAGATTTTTTTTTTTTTCCCTGACCTATGCATCTGTTCATCAGAGCTGTCTCCCAGACCACTACAGCTGCTCCCATGTCAAAAAACAAACAAAAAACCCCGCTTCACACAATATTTACAAGAGGAATTAGCAACAGAATGTGCACAAAACCTTTGCTCAGAAAGGTTTTGACAATAGAATGTATTCAGCAAATTTTAACTTGTCCTCCTAAGCAACCAGGAAAATATAGGTGGTTTGATTCTGGTGATGTAGGCAAGGACAAAGTAGCCTGACCTGAGGAAAAATGGAATATTCTGTAATAAATTTTGCCACTCTTCTGTTTTCAGTTTGTGGGGGAATAGGTTAGAGTTTGGAAATACAGGGTTTGGGGTTTTTTATAACCTGATTGTTATAACCAAGCACTGAAAATTTCTCCTGATTTTATTAAACCCCCTTTTTTGTCCCCTTTTGCCCACACTAATTTCTGACTGTATGGGTTATTCATTCATAGTCATGTTCAGATTAGCTTAAAAAAGTTAAAATATTGGAAGGGGTGATTTTTGCAGTGTTTAATCAGTTCATGATAACCTTTAAAAACGTGGGGTTTCCAATCTTGATTTCACAGGACCGTGGACTGACCAACAGACATGCCACCCTCAGTGCAAATTGTGCCACTTGCCTTGTGTAGTTTTTATGATTTCTTATTTTTTTCCTTCAACCAGAGTATTTGCTCATGTGAAACTACTGAACTTGTCAGGTGGGGTTTGAGAAATAGGATTCTGAAGAGGGAAGAAGTGCCAACACAGCCCCAGGTTCTCTCCCCACCCTGGAGCCTGTTCCCCTGCCTTGGGACACATGTTCCTCCTCTGCTCTTCTGGGAGTTTTACACAGTCCTCCAGCCTCCTCCTCCTTATTTCTTCTCTTTGCCTACTAAGACACCATGGAAAAGTCTTTGCTGGAAACAGATTGGGGTGTGGGAATGCACAGACCCCTCCAAAACCTGTAGGATTCATACACTGGGATTATCCAGCCCCGGGATTTTATCTGAGCCCTTCAGAGCTGTGGCCCTTTAACTCCTCCACAGATTTTAACAGCATTTTACAAGAAAAATGAAAATGTAATTTGCTAAACTTCCTATCCAAACTAAGGTAAAGAGGCTCTAAAAACTGATACTACTGGGGGAAATAAGCCTTGGAAACCCTGAATTTCCTTTAAAAAAATATTCATTTAGAACCACTGCCACAAGATTAAGCACCTAAAAATGTCAGGATTAAGGAAAAAGGGATCTGAATGTCATGCAGAGAAAGGAAACATCCAGAAATGAAGTAGATAAACAAGTAATTTATAACCTTTCATGGTTCAGGGACTAAGCATAACATTAACTGCTTGTAGGTATATTAAGTAAATTATTCCCACAACCTCATCCTCTCTCCCAGCCACCCTGTCTCTGACCCATACTTATTTGCACTTCCCCATTCAACCAGCGCTTTCCTTAGAGAAAATTGTTGGGGGAACCCATTCCTCACACAGACACAGCTGAAACTTGCAGGCAGAGCGTGAGCCCAGGTACACCAGAGGCATTAGACATAGATGGAAACCTTTAGGGGGAAAAAAAAAAAGTCTGCTTCTGTGCTAGCACCATTAACAATGAAAGTAAATAAAGGACAAGAAATAAACAGCTATGCAGAGTGTAAAACAACTGTTTCTAAACTAAAACCTTTCCAGAGTTTTCTTTCTGCCACAAGCAAGTCCTTATGGCAGCAGGCAAGTGGTAAACATCAGAGAAGTGCATGGAGGTGACTTTCTTCTGGAGGGTTTCATAGCCAAATGAACGCTGGAAATGTAGCGGTGAAGCCCCGAGTGCTGGCACGAAGCATTCAGTGATAAGAAATCTGTTGCTTTTAATGACTTAGAATCACTGGGTTTGGAAAATACGATTGTAAAAGAAGAAAAACAAAGCCCTGGAACTCACCACTTATTATTCCTGGCATCCGTGGAGGACCAAACAAAGCCTGCTCAGGGATCAATGCAATCTGAAACAAATGCAGGGTCTGTAGCTCACCGTAGTCATCATCTGACCAGGGAGATGAAAAGCCTCTTGCAGCACAGCTGGGCAAGGCTGCAGGAGAAGGTGGCTGGTACGAAAACAAAATCTCACGATGGCTTAGGAGAAATGACATCCCTGCTGGCAAAACCCACCGTGGGGTTCAGCAGCATGGGTCTGCTTTGCTGTGGCCCCAGACTTGCAATCCTGAATTACATCAGCAGAGCTGGGCCACCATGCACAGGCTAAGAGGTGCCACCCAGCCCTGCTTCCCCCCGTGCGTGGCGGCTTGCTAATTAAAACTGTGCTGGCAAAACTCCTCTCTACTGTGGTCACTTGGATTTGTGTCCAGAGGAGGTTTGGAAAACAGCTTCTCAGTCTAGGAGGATGAAGGGGAGAAAGGAGGGGACAAATGCATGATTCTTTCCAAACTCATTTCTTCACCTGCTCTTTTAAAAATGCAAAGAGTTCAGCAGAAACTTGGGTTTTCATAAACAGCTTTGAAGAACAGCCCGAGCAATGAAGCCAGCTCATTTTCTGAGTTATGGTTTTACATTTACCTAATGAGCTTCCAGTCCCCACAGCCCCAGATCTGCAATCTGGACTCAGAAGGACTTTTCCAGCCCAAAGCATCAGATGAAGCCCAGTGGGACACCTCGTCCAGAAGCACAGAGGAATCTGAGTGTAGGTGCCCACCCTGCTGCAGGAGACTCTGGCACCCAAGTCTCACCCTGCAATATTTCTACAGCATCAACATCTCTGAGCATAAACTTTCCCTCCCTGCATCTGAGACACTTCCTAGACAAGCTGTGATCTCTGGGGCTAACTCTGCCTGGCTTTGCTGTGATGAGCTCGCAGAGTCCTGTGGCCGATCTCCTTCCTTTTCAAAACTATCAGTTTATCTTCCCAATTGCTTTGAGACTTGCAAGTGAATTACATGACTGGTATCTGTGAGTGGTGTTCAGCACATACTTCTCATTCTTATTAAACCAGAAAATTCCCATTTGCTTCCCCAATAGTAGATTATTTTTAAGCACGTGCCCTGCTGTTGTGCTGTATTCCCTTGTAATTTTTTTTTTTTTTTTGGCAAATTAAATGAGATCTGCAGAGTAATTAAACAGGAGGTGATAAAATCCAGTCCACACTGAAAGCTGCACTAAAAAAAAAAAAAAAATGCTGAGGTTGAAAAGTTTGCAGTTAGATGGATGATGAGAATATCCCACCACACACTCACACATACTCCTTTCTACTACTGCTCCTGGTTACTGGTGTCTACTTTGGTTCTATTGTGGTGCATCACCCCCTCCCCCCCACGCCTGGGTGCACTGGCTCGGGAGGTACCAGAGTGACAAATCCTCCCATCGCATCCAACTGCACTTCCAGAGCATCACGTAATGTGGGCAGCAACTCAAAGGCAGAGCTCAGCCAGTCCTAACCTTGCAGCACTTAGGTCTGTGCGCCCAGTTCACAGAGTTCTGTCTCGGGCAGAACTAATGGGAAAAGAACATTCCCCCTTCATTTCTGCTCCTGGGGTGCTGCACCCAGGAGGACAGGGACCTGCGCAACCACAATAGCAACAAAAAGGTTTTTACTACATCTATTCTACCCCTTCCAGGTTTGTGGGGGACGATTTCCCTCATGCCATCTGGGTGCCCCCTTGTCAGACAGCACAGCTACCACACACAGAGTGGTTTTTCCCAGAAGTGTTGTGATGCAAGATGTTGTATTCACTATTAGCTGCAGGAAAGCAGGCGAGTACAATGGAGGAGAAAGGGCAATTCCACAGGGTATCCATGGCTGGCAAAAGATATCCTAAAGCAGCCTGGAATCAGAGAACCACTTAGTAATATAAGAATTATGAAACTGGGGAGGGGAAACAAAAAAAAAACCCAACAAAACAAACTGCTCTTTTGTCCTCATATTTCTTTCCTTGGCTTACAGGCCTGAGATAACAATGACTGCTCCTCCCTGGGTGTGTGAAAATTAGGATCTGTGGAGCCTGGGGAATGACGTGGCAGAGAGAGATGGCAGAAGAAATATTCCCAACTCTTCACTCCAGCACTGGAAGCCCAAAGCTGACGTTGCTCCGCGGAGCAGCCCTGCCTGCAGCAGTCCCTCGCTGGGATGGCCAAAGGCAGCACTGCAATTACACGTCTGTAATTAGAACCGTCTGCCCGAAGCAGCAGCCGTGGCTGTGGACGAAAGGGCAGCCATCCTTGTGGGAACCCTCCCTGACTCTATGTGTTTAAAGGAAACATTCCCCCGTGCACGCTGCCGAATGCACGACATGAACACAAAGATGGGCTGCAGCCTGGCACAGGGGGTCAGACAACCCTGGGCAAAGAGCTGCCTTGTCCCTTCCATCCATCTGGGGACATGAGAAATGACGTTGGGTATGCAGAGAGAGAAAGAAGGAAAGAAAAAAACCACAAACACAAACAAAAACCAAGAACAGCTTTGGTCAAACATTTGTCAGCCATCTGGTTCTCACAAACAGAGCTGGGGATACAGCAGCCTCGAGAGCTTCATGCAAGATTAATGCCTGCGGGGACACCTCAGCCAAAGCGCGCGCTGCGGCACGTCGGGCTGGCACGCCAACGATGCTCTGCGCGGGCGGCAGCCGATCGGGATGTGCCTTGGGTGCCCCACAGAGCCTGCCCCAGCTCCCTGCACCAAATCACTCAGAGCATCTGTTCAGGTATCCCCTTGGAGGGTAGAAAACACACTGCTCCAAATGAGCATCTCTCCTGCTCACACCCAACCTGGCCTGTTGGCCATCACAGAGAGTCCTGTCCTGGGGTGGCTGCTCTGTGCCTGAAGTGCAATCACCTCAGCTCGTTCAGATGAGCTATATTTCTTCAGTTTAAGGCTTTTGCTACAGGGGCTCAAAGGAGCAATGCACATGAGCACACCACGCATGGAATCACAGAATGTCAGGGGTTGGAAGGGACCTCTGAAGATCATCGAGTCCAACCCCCCTGCCAGAGAAGGACCAGAACTAGGTCAGATCACTCAGAAATGCATCCAGACAGGTCTTGAAGCATCACATGGCAGGACTGGGGCAGGAGAGCTCTGCCCACATTGATTCTGGTTGTGCGGTCCATGGCAATTCTCCCACTTTGGTATAACATTGTTTACCTTTTATAACCCAAATGTTTTTATCATTCACCACACTAAAACCAGGCAGAGCGGGCAGCCTGCCCTTCCAGATTACAGGGAAGCATCCAGAAGCCCCTCAGCTACCCCATATCACTCGCTCTCCCACTGTGTAACCAAACCCAGACCGCCCCAAAACCTCTGCTTCTTGGCCAGGGGAACCCTCGCAAGATGTCTGCAAAAGAACCTTGTGGTTGCTTTTGATTTCTCTTACCCTTTTTCCTGTAGCTTCTGTGTTTTCTTGACTTGTTACTCAAGATTTCAGGGGACACCAGCTTTTATTTTTAACAGAATGTTTCAGTTCTGACATAATCAATTGACAGTCAAAGCCAGGATGTTAAGAAAAAAACCAAACCAAACCCACACCAAATACCATGAGACTTTCTGATAAAATCACAGACATTGTCGAGACCGGATGAAATCAGAGACTTCCCAGAGTTTGCCCTAGATACCAGATGCAAATCAAAGCTAAACAGGCTCTGAAACTTGAAGTGCATGCAGCTCCCCACTGATTTAATCAGAAGCTATGGGTGCTCAAAAATCCGATGCGAGATATTTAGCTCTTGCAGTAAAAATGAGGGCCCAAGGGTCTCCCATCACACAAGCTCCATGCAATGAATCCCCGAGATCTTGCACCATATGCCCAGAGAAATGGAGAACAGTAAAGCAGGAAACCACTTGAAACTGGGGTTATGAATAAAATTGGCCAAGGACAGCGGAAGAGGAACCTTGACCCCAGGTATTGATCCCACCAAAACAGGCCAAGGAGCCCCTCAAGCAGATGCTGCTCTGAGCTAATGTTCCTCACAACTAATGCTTCTCAGACTCATTACTCACATGCATCACTAGGTGAATAACAATGGGACATGTTGGGTTTTCTTCCTGGCAGAGCTGGGCTTTTTTTGTCCCTTTGCAGGGCTCTCATTTGCTGCAGCAAAACAGATACAAGGATAAGACCTTATCACTTGCTACAGCTCCCTGGCAGGAGCCGGGGGGGGGGGGGAGTCAGGCTCTGCTCCCAAGGAACAAGGGACAGGACAAGAGGAACCGGCCTCAAGCTGCCCCAGGGGAGGTTTAGGTTGGACACGAGGAACAGTTTCTTTCCCAAAAGCATTGTCCAGACCTGGCCCAGGCTGCCCGGGGTAGTGGAGTCCCCATCCCTGGAAGGGTTTTGAAGAACAGAAATGTGGTACTGAGGGAAGTGGTTTAGTGATGAGCTTTGCAGTGGTTGGACTCGATGACCTGAAAGGTCTTTTCCAACCAAAGACTCTATAATTTTTATGCACAGCCCAATGACCAAGAGTGGGCTGAGCACAGCACTAAATACCAGAAAAAGGTGCTGCCCAACCCTGAGCCTGTTATGAGGAACCAGTTGTCTACCAGTTAAACCCAAGTAGTTCACGCACGCAGAGAGGCCACACTCAAAATATTTGGGTTGTACTTAACAGTTGGTATTTGATTAGCTGAAGGCTGAAAAAAAAAAAGGTTTCTTGTGGAGATAACTCTGCCCAGACAACCCTAAGGGGGGTGATATCTACCTCCCAAACCGAAGCAGCTCTGTAATCCCACCGGCCAACTCGGGTGACTTTTTTTGCAGTGGTGGCATCATTTCTTCCTCCCAGGTGATCTTCTAGCAGGAGAGGCGATTAGAAGAGCTGAGAGCACAGAATCAAAGCTGTTGGGGGAATTCTTATAGCTCACAAGCTCCTTTGCATGGCCTCCACATCTCATAGATCTCACAAGAGAACAGTTCTTTCCCATATTCTCATAACCACACCTCCTATCTCCACATGGGTTTGGGTGACTGCTCACCCTGCCTGCATCGCCTGTAGATGGTGCAGCATGGCTCAGTTGGCTTGGCCAGGAGCTTGGAAAGTGGGAGAGGAGCAGCTTCTCAGCCCACTGCCATCTAATGAGTCACAGAATGGTATCTTGGAAGGGACCTCTAGAGATCATCTCCTCCAACCCCCCTGGGAAAGCAAGTTCACCTAGGGCAGGTTGCACAGGAATGCATCCAGGTGAGTTCAGAAAGTCTCCAGAGAAGGAGACTCCACAACCTCTCTGGGCAGCCTGTTCCAGGCTCTGTCACCCTCACAGGAAAGTTCTTCCTTGATATTGAGGTGGTGCAAACTGGAACCTGGGTTTCAGGTTGCACCTATGGCCCCTTGTCTTGTCTGGGTACTACGGAAAAAGAGTCTGGAAGCTACTGAAGAGAGTCTGGCCCCTTCCTCTTCACACCTACCCTTCAGATATTTATAAAAACATTGACCAGATCCCCTCTCAGTCTTTTCTCCTCCAGACTAAGAAAGCCCCAAGTCTCTCAGCCTTCCCTCATGTCCTGGTTTAACCTCTGCCAGGAGAGTACCACTGCTTGCCCCTCCTACACAACTCCTCCTAGAGGATGGGAAGGAGAGCCAGGAGGAGGAAAAAAAAGTGAGACCGCAAGGGTTGAGACAAAAACAGTTTAATAAAACTACACAAAGAGAGGAAAAAACAACAGCAATAACAACAGTACAAATGAAAAGATAAACAAAGTAATAGAAACCAGGAAGGCCCTACCGGTGCCCAAGACATCAACTTTTCCTGCTCCATCCACACCAAAGCATGTTGAAAACAGACACTCCTACTGCAAGTCAGACCTTCCCTTATAAAAGGGCAGGACTCAGTGTGGTATCAACTCTCCCATTGGCTGGCTCAGTTGTTTATCCTCCTGTGGCCCCTCCCAACTGCTTGGGCCAGCAGATGTTTGTGATAATTTACCCAAACCAAACCCAGGACACCAGAGATGTTCCAGTTCCTTCATCATCCTTGCAGCCTCCACTGGACTCTCTCCAGTAGTTCCTTGTCTCTCTTGAACTGGGGAGCCCAGAACTGGACACAACACTCCAGATGTGGCCTCACCAGGGCAGAGTCCTGGTACCTGAAGGTACCGAAATGCAAAGACTTCGTTTCCCAAGGGTGGAAGGAAGGTGCTCTAAGCATCTGACATCAGTTTTCACAATAATCTGCTTTCTTTGCTTTCCTTCTCTCACTGGGAGAAGCTCCTGGTGCAGCATGAACATCCCAATCACCTGGCCAACCGGGAGCACCCAAAAGCTTCACACCTTGTAGGCTTTGCAATTAGCTGCTCATTTCCCAGGAAATAAAAAGGGAGTTGAGGGTTGTTTAGTCCTTCTGCCAGACGTAAGGTGATGGGCTGCAGATACAACAGAGGCACCTAGCCTGAGGCACCCACCATCCATGTGCCAATTGTACTTAATAATACTCCTATTTATGAAAGAGAACCATCCATTGTGGGCATTAACTGCCTTTGACCTTGTCTGAAGGATGAAGGGTATAAAATAAACCCAGCAGCTTCCTCCATTACCCAGAATATAACCAACAAGATGTAATAATCAAATGCAAACCACCAAGGAACCAGAGTTTTCTCCTGCAGAGGGACTCGGTACCGAGGAAGAGGTCTTTGTCTTGCTTCATCTTCCCCTGTTAGCTCCACTTGCCCTGCTCTCAGCCACCCTCCCACTGTCCAGCTTAAAACAAAGACCTTCAAGGTCCCAGTGCTATTTCATTTAGGCTCTTCAAGGACAAGGGATGAATCAGTGCTAGGAGTGGATAAGGATGAGAGTCATAGCATAGTTTGGGTTGGAAGGGACCTCAAAGATCATGTGGTTCCAACCCCCCTGCCATGGGCAGGGACACCTCCCACTAGACCAGGTTGCTTAAAGCCCCATCCAAACTGGTCTTGAACACATCCAGTGATGGAGCATCCCCAGCTTCCCTGGGCAGCCTGTGCCGGGGTCTCACCACCCTCAGAGTGAAGAACTTCTTCCCAATTTCTAATTTAAGTTCTAATCAGCAGGAGTGAGCTCCTGCTATAGGGCCACATGGTTCGTGTGTGGTGACTCTCTGACCCTACACAGAGGTTTGGTAGAGCTCTGAAAATTGCTGAATAGTCCCAGACAAGCTCCTGCCTTGGTTGCCCATCCTGCCACTGTTGATGCCCTGCATTCCCCTCCCCATCACCCAGTTTCTCATGCTTATTGACAAAAAGTTATGGGAAGTACTTTTTAAAACAAAGCTGCAAGCTCCCTTGATAAAGTAAACAAAGCAGCTACTCTCCAACCACTGAATTGCACCACCAGCCTTAATTAGATCTTGCAGTCAGGCTGTGAAAATTAGGGCCTCTAATTTGTGAGTTATGGTAACTTGCTGGCGTTTATTAACCTAGCACACTCCAGTTCCAGGTTTCGCAGCACTGAACACCATCTTTCAATTCCTACTGGAGAGCTTTAGCAAAGTGGTGCCTTCCAAAAATTCCTACCTCCTCAGGGAGAAACCACAAACAACTAATGATGTCTGTCTGGTGAAAATGCATTTTGTCAGGGGTGCTCAGGATCATCCAGCACATGATCCATAATGACAGGGGTCCCAATACACGGAGTACAAACTCGTCATTAACCCCACTGACGCCTTTGTGCTCTGAAAGCTGTGCCCAAGCCATGGGCTTTCCTGGAACAGACTCTAACAGACGCCAGTTGTGGTAGGGACAAAGGCCATCCTTGTTTTTCAGCCCCGTGGCTTCTATTTGCATTTATACTCCCCATTATCATCACTGGAGCTGCCTGCACTAACGTGACATTGGCAAAGGCTGCAGAGACAGGGAAGCGCTGGCGGGCAAACAAGCTCTGCTCCAAATGAAGGAGAGGGCATCTGGCAGTGGGCACGTGGGGGACGAGGGGGCACAGCGATGACAGCAGCAGCCTTGGCACAGGCGGGACAGAGCCTTTGCATCAGCCAAGGGTTACTCAGCACCTGCCAGGTTCATCATCCCTCCTGCACTTGTCGCCCAAGTGATGATCTCATGGGCTCTGTCTGGTGTCCTATATGAAGGAGAATGAAAGTTTCCTAGCAGAGGGAAAGCACATGGTGGCTGAGAAATGTGGACAAGCCTAACTCGCTGCTGGTAAATCACAGCTAAGCCTGTTGTGGTCCTTCTCCTCCTCTGTCCCTCAAGCTGTGGCACTGGGGTTTCTATAAGACTGAGGTCATATTTCTGTCCTAACTGTGCCCAGTGGTGCCATCCACTGGCTGACACACCAGAGCTGTGCTGCCATTCAGCAAGACCTGGACAGGCTGGACAGCTGAGTGAAAAGAAACCTCATCAAGTTAAACAAGGACCAGTGTAGAGTCCTGCACCAGTACAGGGGAGGGGGTGACCTGCTGGGAAGCAGATCCACAGAGAAGGGTCTGGGAGTGCTGGTGAACAACAGGTTAACCATGAGCCAGTAGCAATGTGCTCCCTGTAGCCAAGAAGACCAGTGGTATCCTGAGATGCATTAAGAATAATGTGACAAGCAGGTCGAGGAAGGTTCTCCTTCCCCTCTACTCTGCCCTGGTGAGGCCACCTCTGGAATACTGTTCCAATACTCTGGGTCCAGTTCAAGGCTCCTCAGTTCAAGAAAGACAAGGAACTACTGTTGAGAGTCCAGCAGAGGCTCCAAAGATGCTGAGGGCCTGGAGCATCTCTGTGCCAGGCCAGGCTGAGAGCCCTGGGGCTGTTCAGCTGCAGAAGAGCAGCCTGAGAGG
>JANHGN010019129.1:19899-70639 GCA_024605025.1 Megaceryle maxima | reverse complement strand
TTGCTCTTGTTGAACCTCATGAGGTTCACCTGGGCCCACCTCTCCAGCTTGTCCAGGTCCCTCTGGATGACATCCCAACTCTATGACAGGACCACTCAGCTTGGTATCATCTGCAAACTTGCTGAAGGTACACTCAATCTTGCTGTCTGTGTCATTGATAAAAATATTAAACAGTACAGGTCCCAGTATGGACACCTGAGGGACACCACTTGTCACTGCTCTCCATCTGGATTTTGAGTCATTGACCACTACCATCTGGATGCAGCCAGCCAGTTTCTTATCCACTGAACAGTCTAACCATCAAATCCGTATCACTCCAGCTTGGTGAGTAGGATGTTGTGAGGGACCATGTCCAAGGCCTTCTAGAAGTCTAGATAGGTCACATCCATAGGTCATTTCTTGGCCACTGATGTAGTCACTTTATCACAGAAAGCTACTAAATTCGTCAAGCAGGACTTGCCCCTAGTAAAGCCATGCTGGCTGTCCTTGATCACCTCCCTATCCTCTGTGTGCCTTATCAGAGCTTCTAGGAGAATCTGCTCCATGATCTTCCCAGGCACAGAGGTGAGGCTGACAGGTCTGTAGTTCCCAGGGTCCTCCCTTCTACCCTTTCTGAATATAGGTGTAACATGTCCCTTCTTCCAATCACTAGGGACTTCACCTGACTGCCAGGACTTTTCAAATATCATTGAGTGGCTTGATGACTACATCTGCCAATTCACTCATCACTCTGGGATGCATCTCATTGGCTCCCATAGACTTATGTATGTTCAGGTTCCTCAGGAGGTCATGAGCCTGATTTTTCCCATGTAATGGGAGTGATTTCACCACATTGATTCCTGCTTTGTAGGTTTTTTCACTTGGGAGGTGTTGGGAGAGAGGTTGCTAGTGGGGAAAAAAAATTAACACATAGTCGAGTAGTTTTCAGACCCCAAATCCTAAGCCAAAGACTTAGGGTAGCCAACAGTATTGTCTGCTGCTGTAAACTAATCCCTTCAGATGTGGCTTACCTGTGGGTGTTTAATCTACTACCAGCATAGTGCTGGTTGTATAGTGCTTGGCATTGGTGGGAGTGGCAGAAGGGCACGATTAAACTAATTACAAGGTGGTGATTTTACACTTAGTGGGATAATTGATCTTGAAAAATACATGAAACTTGCTCTACCCGCCTTAATATCAGGTTTCACTGTGTTGCCAGAATGTGTGATTGATACCAACCTGTGATTGTCACAAAGACTATACACTCAGGCTCATAAAATAACTTAGAGTGGAAGGAGTCTTCAAAAGTCATCTGGCCTAGACCTTTCTCAAAGCAGGGTTAGTTCAAAGTCTGTTTGGTGGTGTGTGGGGTCAGCAAGGGGAAGCCCAGGGCCAGTACTAGCTAGGAAATCCAACCAGAAATCATAATGCCCTATTCTTGCCTCAGATAATCAATGAATACACTTGCTAAGAAAAGCTTTTGTCTTTCCACTGTTGGGTGGGAGAAAAGTAAAATAACACAGTTGTGCCAAGCCGTAATTATCGTTCAGTTCATCCCTTAACAATAACGATTTAAAAGTGAAATTGGGATATATTTGTTTACTTAATAATTTTTCCTAGCAAATAGAAAGACTATAACTTGGCAACCACTTTCTACTAA
The DNA here is from genome assembly GCA_024605025.1 of Megaceryle maxima. Taxonomy (NCBI): domain Eukaryota; kingdom Metazoa; phylum Chordata; class Aves; order Coraciiformes; family Cerylidae; genus Megaceryle; species Megaceryle maxima. The sequence goes on along the minus strand of JANHGN010019129.1, from coordinate 69,000 downwards.
GTCTGGCAGTTGTGGGGATAAGGTTGCCAGCTGACCTTGTAACTTGTCACAATGGAGCTGAACATGTATTAATTGCAACTAAAAGGTTAAGGTTTTACCTGCTAACAGTATTGCTTCACAGCAACAGGTGGGATTGGCAGTGAGAGGGGTCTCTGGCTTTAAGGTGGGGTGAAAATGCAGTGGATGATCTGCTCCATAGCGTGTGGATACCCTCCTCTTGCTCAACATGTGATGTGGTGCAAGGCAGTGTACACTGCCTTTTGAGTAGCTTAGGGTACCTGTGCTGTGAATACCTTAGACCTCCAAACTAGCATCTTGTGCAATTGGCCATGTGTGCTGCAAATTCCCATCTCTGCTTGCTTGCTCTGATGTCCTATGTAACCTAAGTTTGAGAAGGTGCATTAACTCAGCTTCTTTTTTTGTTTATGGTAAAAGAATACACGATCTAGAGGAGAAAAGTTTGTGGAGCTGGTGGATAAGAGATGCTTATCCTTAAATTACAGGCTTGAAGTAAATGGAGATGCAAGTCATCTTCCTTTCAGTGCTTTTTCATTTGTATGGAGAGGCTATAATTGGCAAGACTTTCTACTACAAAACCTAGTCTTACAAGCTGAGTCTGGTTCATAGGCTGTAAACATGAAAAACATTATATGCTGCCTTCATGCTTTTCCTTTGAAGGAAAGCATGATTCTCTTCCTTCCCCTCAAAAATCGGGAAATATTAGCAGGTGATTTGGCAGTTTTCTTAATCATCTGATTTGGGACCATGGACTCCAAACTGAAAACCCCAGTCCTAAATACAACACTCCCATGATGGACGTGGGACATGCAGCCTATGAATGCTTTGGCCTTTGAAAGACCTAACGTGTGAAGAAAACCATAATGTGATGATGATAATAAAAACAGGTTTTTATATATATATATATGTATGAGGGTGGTGAGACACTGAAACAGGTTGCCCTGGGAAATTGTGGATGCTTTACAGTGTTCAAATCCAGGTTGGATGGGGCCTTGAGCAACCTGGTTTAGGGGGAGGTGTCCTTGCTATGGCAGAGGGGGTTGGAACTAGGAACTAGATAATAGTTAAGGTCCTTTCCAACCCAAAACATTCTATGATATCAGGGTTTTTCCACATTTCAAATTTTACCTGACACATTTGTTACTGTGAGTAGTTCCCGCAAAAATTACTTAGGATCTGTAGATACCGTGGTATCTTTAGTAGTAAATGCTTTTGTGGAATTTAATTTTATATTTTAAACTTCCTTCATACAATTGTCTTATGGCTTTTGAGAGAAGACTTATTTCTGTTTCATAGCTAGTAACTTTTCTCTTTTTGAGTAATCTATATTTAGGGTGAAAATGCCACTTCAAAATTCTGATTCAGCAAATTGTAATTTAACAGGCTTTTTTAATTGCCAAAGCATAATTTAATTCATTGTTCACCTCAGTAAATGAAGGGCAGCAAAGCAGGGTAGAACACCAATTGCCTAAGGTACATTTTTGTTTATTTAGTTATTTACCCTGTACGCTTTGTTCTTGCTGCTTTGAGTATGCAAACCCTTCTGGAAAGGTATGCAAACCCTTCTGAAAAGGTGTCTAGCCTAGTGGCCTGGCCAAAGCACCTCCTGGCATATTGCAGTTGCACATGTTGCAAGTCCTAGTCTAGGAATGGTGAGTTTTCAGACAGTTTGTATGACATCCCTTGTGCCTTCAGCTCAGTACAAAAACTCTAAAGAGCATCAGTCATTTTACTACTTGAACTTTGCGTAAACTGGCTTTTCTAGCTCTTCTTGTCCCTTGGATCCTCACATGTCCCTTGTAGCTCAAGAGCTTAGTTGCTCGACTGACAGATTGCTGCATGATCTCTCCCCATCCCCCAGGCTCCTCTCAAGAGCCTAGAGAGCTTGGAAGGTGCTCTTCCCCCTTGTTCAGTGAGGGGAAGCTAAACCAAAGACATTAGACTTACCCCATCTAAATTATTTGGGCTTGTGACTCAACTCCATGTCATTTGGTGCTTGGATGATTTCTTGAATTTTGGGAGAAATACCCTGTGGGCTGAAGGCTGTGGCAGAGTAGATATTTGGTTCATAGTCCCTTGAGCCCCAGTCTGAAAAACAATGCTATTGCAGACCTCGTCAGGGAGTGCATCTCACCATCAGAACAACATATTCACTATATTTTCTTGATTGTGGACTTTTGTACACAGGCATGTATCACTTGACACCCAATAACATTTCTCTTAGAAGGGCTGCCTGAGCACCCTGATGTTCTTAAACAGATTCATCAATTCATGAACTCTTTGTAATATTTTCCCCAAGTAGCTATGACTGAGTCATTGGATTGCTTTTACTTAAAAGCTGCAGAACTGGGTGAGGTATATGTTGTTCTGCAGCCAGAAAACTTGGATGTTTCTTTCAGCTTCCTTGAGGGTCACTGGAACAACACTTGGAGATGCTACTGAAGAGAAACTCCTACTGCAGAAAATAGTGGGTGAAATTATTCAGGAGTACTCATGCTCATAGCAATTCTGCCTTTAAATCTATTGATCCTTCTTTGTGTGGGCTCCTTTTCCACCTAATTTGGCACAGCTCTGTTGCCACTTGGTTGCTGATATTACAATGCAGGGGTTGATAAGCACTTGCCAGCATTCAGAAACTTTCCATTCCCACACTTTACAAGCCCTGGCCATATTTCAAACCTGTCATTTGAAGCTGTTTGAATCACAGAAGAACAATGACAGGCAAGGGAGAAAGTGTTACTACTGATATTTATCCAAGAGCCTCACTTAGTGCAATTACCGACTGTTGAGATAAAAAGTGTGGTGGAAAGAGTGTATCTGGATGATGGTCATGCACAGAGGTTAGTGCTCTCTAAGAGAAGTCATACAAGTCCTGGATCAGCACCAAGCAGTTACAACACTTCACATCATACAGACTGGGCCCGCCGCATGGGAAAATGTATCCAGGGACATCCCTGGAACAAAGGGCAGGGAGCTGTGGCTGCACCAGTTCCTGCTTTCACTGGAGATTTAGGGCTCAGAGGTGGGACTCCCTGCTATGTGCAGGCAAAAGCAATATTTCATCTTGCTGCTTGGGTAAGGTAGAAGTCATGGGCAGTCAGAGCACCTGCTGGTGACATTTCCAGCCTATGTCTTTCATGTCTTCAGAGACTTTGTGAGCTTGTGAACTACCAATAGGTAATAACCCTCATGTAGATGTTACAATGAGCCTGCTCCTCACTGCTTAGCAGATCAAAGTAAACTCTTTTTTCCTCCCTGGTCTTGCACACTACATGGATTATGGCATGGTCTGTCCAGACAGTCCCAGGGATAGATGTGCATATCAATGACCAAACCTTTGTATTGTCCAACATTTGCCGTTGATGAAACACCTTGCTATGCACTTGCAGATGTCATGGTTATATTGGCTCAAGATAGTGTGTTTCAGGTGACTAGGGAAAGAAATGCTTATTCAAGTATAGCAGTAGCATCCTTGAATTAAAATGTATGTCTTGGTCTCCTCCAAGACAAGACCAGGGAGGTCACCAGCTGTGCTACATCCTGCACAGCTGGTTTGTTTTTCCATTGGTGTTTGAATGAGGAGCCAGATCTCCATGTATCAGCATCTCCCTCAGCCTCCAGCAGTAGCCCTGAGCACTTAAATAAATATCTTTTTAATTTTTTTTAAGCAGAGTATGTTGATTAATCTGTTTCTTAATATCTCCATCCCAGGCTGCTGAAGCAGCAGGAAGGGCTGGGGTGTTTGGCTTGGCTGTGGCCCTGTAAAGGCCAAGAAAGCTCATTGTGTAAGCTGCCACCAGCAGGGCAGGGAGGTGCTGGGGATGGGCACAATCTGTCAAAGGGATGGCAGAATTGAGGTGCCTGACTCCCCTAACAGCAGAGCTGCAAGGGTGGAGGTGGTCCTTTCTGCACTCTTCTGTGGTGTTGCAGGCATTCATAGACCAGGGGCAAGAGGCCGTGGCTGCCCTTGCTGTGTGCTACTCTCTTCATAACCCCAACTCTCTGCTTCTCTGTAGGGAATTTGAGCATGGGCTCTGGAAGCTGCTTGTGGATCTGACTGAGGTCCTCGGCTAGGGATAAAGCAATTAACTGGAATGGGTAGCTTAAAAAAACGAGTCCATAGAGAAATGGATCATAACTATTTTGAGGGAGCAGGCAGCAGTGTGGATCCAGAGCTGCTTGCAGCTTCCTGCTGTGCATACACTACAGTGCATGGTGTGAGGGAGTGCAGCCCTGGTTCCTTACCTCTTGCACTCTCTTTGAAGAGCAATGTGAGCAGTGTTATTACTTGTTATGAACTATTATTTAATCGCCCAGTGGAGCTCTCCCTGTTTTCATGTTTCCACTAAGTACAGCTCGTTAAAAGACAAACAAATCACACCCTCCTTGTCTTTTGTTTTCTCTTGAGAGAAAGCTGGAAAGCAGCCAAAACCCTCCGTGTCTCTTGATGACTGAGAGCTCTTGAAACATCATACTACATAAAGCTTTAGGATTGTTAAAACCAGGAAACCTCATACAACAAGCTCTCACTTTTATCTGCAACAACAGACATTGTGTCATTGGGTTTTAAAAATAAAGCTGCAAAACGGTTTGATGTGGGGTTTTTCTTAATCAAAACCAATATGTTAAAGAATTCAAGATGTCATTTTAAAGTTCATAGAGTGCGTAGAAGTCTTAAGATCTTCTACCTGCAATGACACATAAATGCCAGTACCACTAGTTTTGCTTAACTTCTTACATCTGACTTCTTCCATAAGGTTTGAATCAGAACTGCTTTTTCAAGATGAGTTATGACTGCATGAATTTCTAGCAAGATGGCATGACCACAGAGGACACTCAGTGCATGTGCTTGTTAATCACTGCAGGTAGCCCTGCTGTGGCAAAACTACTTTCATATGGGATTTGGCCATACACAAATGCAAACTGGAAGATGTGTTGACTTGGCAAAAGTGGGGGGGGGTGGAAAAAAGGTATGTAGACCACATCCTTACACTGCAGTACTTTTTGGAGGTATTAACTAAAAAAAAAACCCTCACCCCCCAAAAAACACAAAACAAAAAAAGAAAAAACCAACCCAAACACCACCACAGACAAACCTAGCGTGCCTGTTATTCTGCAAGGCAGCATGGACCATCAGTTTTATTTAATCCTGATTTCTGCATTCCCACTTGCTGCCTGTTTTGCACAGCAAAATAGGAAGCCACCAGAATGCTGCTGTTTTCAGGAGAAGATGATATGTGGGAAGACAGACCCACTTCATTGCTTTGAACTCAGTGCAATTCAAGTTTTCCCTAGTGTGCTGACCATTTCCAGTGAATGAATGCAGCAGCTTGCTTTAGCCTGCTCACAGGCCTTTTTAAATTCAAATGCTGATTGCAGGGGCAGGAAGTTCATGCTTGTAGATCCTAAACAAAATAAAAGCAGTGACAGAAAAACTGTAGATTTTTAGAAGTGAAGAAAACTGCTGATCACACCAAATTTGGGAAATTGCCTTTCAGAGTTGAAAAATTTACCTTAATCTTGTCTTTGGGAGTATTGCTTGCTGAATGAATATTTTCCTGGAGGATTAGGAACTAGCTTTTGCTAGAAGAGTGTGCTTCTATCATCAAGCTTTCTGTTAGATAAGGAGTGATTTGAGTTATCCTATGAAGGCAAACTCAAAGTTGAAAACAAGACAGGTCAGTTCAATGATTTCTGGCTATGAAAGGGATGCAGGTACATGCTGTGATTTGTGATGCTCTACCCAATCATGTATCTAGTGGTGACTACTGTTATACCATGCATCAATTTAGCACTTGAATTTCAGTCATATCCCACTTGATCTAAAGCAAATGGATTCCCTGAAGGGATGGTAAGGCTTGTAGGCAGAGGGTCGGGTAGAAATAGTCTGGGCAAAGTCTATAGCTAGAGGCCACATCTTTTGTTAAACTGGCTATTTTAGTTAGAAAAAGTAGATAGGTTTTCAGGCACAAAAGAACATTTTCAGAAAGACTGTCTTCTCCTTGCAGATATTGCCTTGCCTGTGCCCTTACAGACCATTATAACCATTGCTGTTTTCTCAAAACATTAATTCTTTTAATTGTCTTCAAAAATTACCCAAAATATTTCTTGTGTTTCCCTTAATTTGCAATTCAAAATACAAACAATATCAACTTTGGCTTATGTTCAGCAATAATCCTGATAAGATTTCTCAGGAATCTAAACTGAGCAAGTTAAAAGTCATTTCATTGACGCAGTTCAGTGGTACACCAAAATACATCAAGATGTCATTTATGACATACTTGTTGTCTTACTTTGACTCAATCCAAAGACATAAATAATTGTAATGCATTATTCATTGTGTTTTAAGAAAAAAAATTTATAATCATATGTTTTAGGTTTCTTTCAGCATTCTGCTTTTTGCTGCAAGGTCTGGAAATAATTGAACCTGATAGACTCCAAAGAAATGCATATGGAAAGAAAAAAAATTGGAGGTAGAACTTTAATATCTTATATTAAATATAGTGAGGAGTGGATAAATAATATATTAAGATGAACTAACCTGAGGATTACTGGCTTTGGACCCTGTTTTTCTGTAGCTGATGGGTATTTGCAAGCCTCTGATGAGCTCTGAGCTACTGATGTAAATATTTTCTGGGAGCAGTTATCTGTTTAGGAAGCATCATGTTAATCCTTCTTGACTGGTCAGTGGGACTGTGCTTTAGGCCATGCCAATCTGTTCCTCTTTTCAGGTCTCTGTCCTATCCACTGAGAAGGGCGTGGTTCCTTACAGCTGCAGGCATCATTTTCACCACATGGTTTACTTGTAAATGTGCCTTGGTCAAGAGCATGGAAGAACTATGCTTAGGCCTGAACCAGACTTGTAGGTGTAAAGAGACCCTGCATGAAAGGCTGCTCTAACTTGAATGTCATTTCTGTGAGTGCTACACATTAAAAGAGATAGACCTAAGTCCTCCATGGTGAATGACAACAAAGCTGGGCCATTAGAAATCTACTTTGAAATCATCTCTAATGAAGATACTAAGCAACTGAAAAGATGGTTTTAAAATGCACATATAATTAGTAATGAAGAGGCTAAGTGTGACATTACAGTCTCTTTGAAATGCCATCAATTAGGAATGTGGGTGGGGCTGGCTGGGAATATAACTGCATATTAATTAGTTGATTGCTTGTGGAGGAACAAAGTTATGGTGTATACACACTATTACTAGCTCCCAAACAGCTTCCAAATAATATTGTAAAATAATTCTTTGTACAGTTGGATCTTCTCTATCCACTTGTCAAATCTCTCTCCAATCATGTAGACAACACTTTTTTTTCTTCTTTTTTTTTTTTTTTTTAACCTGAGTGTATCTAGGATATTCCATTTTCTCCCAAGCTTGGAGGAAAAAACTTTAATTATCACGTCTCCAAAAGCTCTGGACTGGAAACATTTGCACATCTCCAAGGTAGGAATTTAATACCTGTAATCAACTAAGCTTTTAAGAAAACATGAGTTTTCTGCTTGATATCTTAAGGCCCTCTAAAAAACCTCAAGAGAAGATGTTTTCTACTTCTCCCCCCCCTTCTTGCCCATATACTTAGCAATACACCTGTATCATCTGAGAGCTATTGAAATGGATTCTGAGTTAGGATGGTATTCTGGTTAATAATATAACCAAGAAATATAACTGTCATAAGAATTTTAGGGATTTGGGGATAAATTATATAGTAAACAAGGTAGTGGCTTACATAATCTGAGCAGTGACTGTGTTTTTAGTAACGCTCAATCATTTTAAATATATTTTCCATACACAGATTCTTTCTGTTGCAAGGCTTGACCTGATAAAAATGTGGCCTAATATAAATTAATCTTTTTATTTCACAACATTAAGCTCTTAAGAGGAGGACATAGTGGTGACATGTAGAATGTACCATTTCTTCTTGGCAGGGGTGGGCATTTCACTTCCCAAAAATCAGATCAAGATTTATAACAAAACAAACATATTTTATTGAAATGAACGGGAGTCAGGAGCTGGCCAAGATGAGTAATATGCTTGTAACAACCCTCAAGCTTCTCTGGCTGACCAGATCCATCCAGAGAAAGCTTCTTCAACTCCATCAACACAGAATAGCTTTTGTAACTGCAGAAATAGGTCTTGTGCCAAGTATGAAAAAGGCAAAAGGATGAGAGTGGAAGAACATGTTGGTGAAAACAAGGCAGCCTGAAATTTTGTCTGATCTCAAGTAATGGAGAAGCTGCCCTTATTTTTTTTTCAATTCTTTTTGTGGAACAAGAAGTATTTGCAAAAGATGCCATGGTAATGTGCTATTTATAGTTCCTCTGATGGGGAGTGTTAGGGAAGCCCCTTTCCTTTCTCCGGATGCAAATCCCTTCTAGCAGAACTGGCCTTTTTAATTTGTGCTACTGCAAGTGAAAGCAGTGACACGAAAACTGAGCAAGAAGGATGGAGTAAGTGCAGGAGTCTGATAGTTGCTTTGGGACCTTGTTGCCGGCTTTGGTTACTGCATTTCTTCTTTCTCATTCATTGTTTTCACTTTTTGTATCTCCCCAACCTACATAAAGCATTCTTAGATTGCAAATGCCAATGATTAGTTTGAGAGACTCCCATTAAATTTTCAACTCCTAAACGTTACTGCCCAGAGAAGAACAAATCTGAGCCTCGGCCTCGATAGAGCCTGGCCCTTTATGGAAAGGTTTTTTTGGGAGTGCAGTGCTGGGGAGGCAGGCAACTGCATTCAGGGAACCAGCCTGGCTGTTGGATGTGAACAGGACTGGTGGCTTGCACTGTGTGGGGGACAATGCAGCATATCCCCTAAGCCAAAATTGAAAAATACTTTATCACACCCTGCAGACCTCAGGGGGTTGCTTGGATGCAGCAGTGTGGCTTATTGACAGCACTATCAAGAACCATGAAAGTTGATAGGACTGCTTATCATCTTAGTTACACCATCCTACCATAAACCCACTCTTTGCAGAAATATGTAGGGAAGCAGAATTGAGCTCTGCCTTTGTTCATGATCTTACTGGGCTTGTGCTCCTGTACCTTTGACTGACTGTGATATCTGTCAATTACTATATTTGAATCAATCTATGCTTTGACTTCTTACCTAAGCTCCCATCAACACCTACTCTATGCAAAGGGGCCTCTCCCCTCTGCAGCAATCTGTAGGGTTTTTGTGGTCTGAGCTGCTTGAAAAGTAGCAGAGGTGCAAAAGAAACCAACCAATTGTAGAGAAGTGGTGTAGTGATACCCTTGTCCATTCCCTTCTTTTTGATGTTCAGTGGCTGCAGTTCAGTTTCCACCAGTGAGTTCTTACAGGACTGACTAACCTGCTTGAATAACCTCATCTTCTTCTGCAACATGGTCACCTGCTTAGTGGATGAGGGAAAGGCCGTGGATATTGTCTATCTGGACTTTAGTAAAGCCTTTGACACTATCTCCTACAGCATTCTCCTGGAGAAACTGGCTGCTCATGGCTTGGATGGGCATATACTTTGCTGGATAAAAAACCTGGCTGTCTGGCCAGGCCCAAAGAGTGGTGGCAAATGGAGTTAAATCCAGTTGGTGGCTGGTCACAAGTGGTGTCCTCCAGGGCTTAGTACTGGGGCCAGTTCTGTTTAATATCTTTATTGATGACCTGGATGAGGGGATCGAGTGCACCCTGAGTAAGTTTGCAGGTGACACCAAGCTGGGTGGAAGCATCAGTCTGCTCGAGGGTAGGGAGGCTCTGCAGAAGGATCTGGACAGACTGCCTGGTCAGCCAAGCCCAGAGAGTTGTAGTAAATGGAGTTAAATCCAGTTAGTGGCCAGTCAGTAGTGGTATCCCCCAGGGGCCAGTTTTTGGACTGGTCTTGTTCAATATCTTCATGAATGATCTAGATGAGGGGATTTTACTCTGAAGAAAAGAGAGGCACCTGGAGGTGTTGACTGACAGCTGGCTGAACATGACCCAGCAGTGTGCCCAGGTGGCCAAGAAGGCCAATGGCATCCTGGCCTGTATCAGGAACAGTCTGGCCAGTAGGAGCAGGGAAGTGATTCTGCCCCTGTACTCTGCACTGGTGAGACCCCATTTCGAGTACTGTGTTTAGTTCGGGGGTCCTCATTACAAGAAGGACACTGAGGCACTAGAGCGTGTCCAAAGATGGGCAACAAAGCTGGTGAAGGGCCTGGAGCATGTCTCATGACAAGCAGCTGAGGGAACTGGTGGTGTTTAGCCTGGAGAAAACAAGACTCGGGAGACACTTTTTTGCTTTCTACAACTACCTGGAAGGAAGTTGTAGAGAGATGGGGGTTGGTCTGTTCTCCCAAGTAACAGGTGACAGGACAAGAGGAAATGGCCTTAAGTTGTGTGAAGGGAAGTTTATATTAGATATGAGGAAGAATTTCTTTAACAAATGGGTTATCAGGCACTAGAATGGCTTGCCCAGGGATGTGGTTAAGTCTCCATCCCTGGAGGTATTTGTGTAGACATAGTGCTGAGGGATATGATTTAGTCAAGATCTTCTCAGTGTTAGGTTAATGATTGGACTAGATGATCTTAAAGGTCTTCTCCAATCTAGGAAATTCTGTGACTGTGGTCTTTGCATCTGACTGTGATCTGATATCCTTGATGCTCATGTGGTTAGCTAGTGGAATGTCCAGGGAAGGGCATCTTCCTTCTCGTGCTTCTGCAGAAATGTTACATTTCTGAAATGAAATATGTTCTTTGCATGTCAAATGGCATGGGGCATTTTCAAAGGTCTCCTGGCAGCTGCAGGCTTGGCATATTGCATACTGAAGAGCTGCCAAGGGCAAGCATTTATTAAAAAAAAAAAGGAAGAAAAAAACCAAAACTTCATAGGCAACTGTCAGAGTTTGGTGCCAGATTAATCAGAACTCCCCATTGTCTCTCTGAGACAAACGCGCTGATTAAATCTATTGTTGTTGGGCTTGATGGGACAAAGTGTTACTGAGTTACATCATAGCTCTAATGTGGAAACTGGAACACAGCACAATTTATGATGGAATGTTCTCTGGTATTGTTCAGAAATATCACCACAGAAGAAATTTGTGGGAATGATTATTTGAAATCTGCTGGTCTATCAGTGGCTTGAGCCCAGCTCCAGGATGCCTAGCTAGGCTCTGCTCCATAGCTTAAGTAAACTACATAACCTCCCTGCCTCTGCTTCAGCCTTTATTAGCAGTGGTGTTAAAAGTACTTGTCTGCCTTCTTGCAATCTTTCTTTGCTCATGCTTCCAGCTGGCTGTGGTTCATGCACCAGTGCTGGTGTTACAGACTGCTGCCATGTGCATCAGGCTAGTTGCTTCCTCTTCCTTCTCTCTAATCTGGTCGTCATCCTCTTATCACTGTAGCATCTTAGAGATGACTTGTAGTAATTCTGGGTGCTGTCTGCTCTACTTGTTGGGGAGATTGCTTCCCATGGCTGTCATGATCCAGACCCTCTGCTGCCTGCCAGGGCTTAGAGTCACAAGGTGGGCTGGAGCAGATGGCTCTGTTCCATTGCTCTGGCTCTACCGTACTGCTGGGGCTAATGTGGTGGGCAGAGCCTGGCATCCACAGCTTCCATAGTGTCCCGCATGTCTGTAATGTGAAGCCATGAGAAGAGCACTGTTTAAGGACTGCCTGGTCCTACACATGGAAAAGAAGCGAGTAAAGCATGGGTTGTGCTAAAGGCAACAGTGATGAGGCCTCAAAGAAACTATTGCAGGATATGAAAAAGGTGGGGATCAAACTGTCTTGTTTAGCTGTGACTCTTAATAAAGGAGATCTATCCATGAGAGACTTTTACTGCATGGGATTGCATCCAAACTTTGTGGCTTTAGTTTATCTCCACACAGACAGAATCCTGCCTGGTTCCTGGGAATCCTTAGCTAACAGAGCTTGTAGATGTGACAAAGCACACCAGATAACTTAAGCAACCTTTCATTCATCAGTATGAAGCTGAACATTAAAATGCAGAGAGGTCAGTTGACTCTTCACACAGGTACAGGATCGTGTAACAAAACAAGGTTTGTGTTGGATGCCTTCTGACATTTGATAACTGTACACAAAGAAACAAAATATCTATTTTATTTGCAAGGGAGAGAACTTCTATTCATTCTGCAAATCCTTCCTTTAATTTTACAGTAATTTGTATTTTAAATTTTTATTGTCGTGAACAACTGCTCACACATGATGTTTCACAAAGCAAACTAAAAAATTTTCTTGAGAGACATTAATCTTTTGCTCTATTGGTTATATGTATGGTTGTTGCTAAAACCTAGTTCTGCAGTTTGAAAGCTTAACTCTTCTCTCTGTAAAATGTCATTGTGTTAGGGGACAGGAGACAGACTGGACTAAAGGCACAGGAGACTTAGGAAAGCAATCAACAAAACATACAGGGGTCTTAAATAGAATTTGAGTAGGATTTAGCGGGTCAGGTTTATCATGATAGTGAATCAGATGTCTCATCTTATTTTTGTAATTGTTTGAGATGCTCTAGGCTCCCAAACTCTTAGGAAAATTTTTCCATGATGCCAAAAATGCTTAGCCTTTGAAGGACTTCTCTGACCTGGCTGAGTCACCTCTTCAAATGCCTTTCTTCCTCCTCATGCTGTTTAGGATGGAGAAGAGAGCTGTGCATCTCAAAGGCACATGAGTTGCTGTATATGTTCAAATCATGTCTAATTTTTCAGAATACTGAGGTTGACTAAAAGCAGTCATGGTGGTGCTCAACTCCTTTGTACAAAGTTCTGTTTTGGGAAGCATACATGTGAAAAGTACTTGAGTGTATTATAACTTACCTTGAAGGCCTCAGAAAAACTTCCTCATTTACAGGATCTTGTATCTGAGAAGAAAGTTATGGTCACCCATGACTTATTCTGGGATAGAGGGGTCCAATTCAAAGAAGTACAAATTAATTACACAAAAGTAAACATTTTGTAGTTACATGAAAACCTTGATCTTTGCAAGGAAATACTTTTTTCTTTTCTTTTTTTCCACTATGAATGACCAGTGTAAATTTACAGGACTCCAGAGCTTAGAATAGGGTGGAGAAGGAAGTTTTCCTTATGGTGTTCTGTCTTTTCTCATACTCTGCTGGGTTGGGATCAGATGAGGCCAGGGAGCTGGGTTCAAAGTGGACTTTAGCAACATGGATGATCATCTTCAGTATGGTTCTCACTGGCACATCTGATGCTGGCTTATGGAGTCTGACTGTTGGAAAGGATACCCTGGACCCTCAATCTTATATTTCTAAATAAAGGAGGAGCATGGGCAGGACCAGTAGCTTTACTTATGCAGGGTTTTAGCAGAATGTCTTCATTTCCTCCATCTCTTCTCTTGCCTTTTTTTTTTTTTTTTTTTTTAATCTCTATTTTGTTTTGCCTTGGTTTGGGAGGGGGATTGAATTCTAAGCTAAAAAAATAAAAATTTGCAACCTGTGGTATTAGCAGGCAGCTTTCTTGTTGTAATCTCCTGGATTGTATTGCCATACCTTTGTTGGAATTTTGGCCATAAACACACCACTCTCACTTAAGACACACAGACCATACTGTATGTTAATTTTGCCTGCCAGTAAAGGGTTTCTCTTTGTCGTATGTGTTTAAATGAGAAGCTACTTAGAAAGGAATGTTAACATATGGCATTAGCAACCAGTTGCAACATAACAGCAAAGCTAAACTTAGTAATAGTGAAAGGGCATAAGCCAAGTACCTAGACTTGCAGACAAAAATCATTAGTGTTACCAAAAATGTTTTGTCAGTGATACTGAAACAATTGAAAGCAGTTCAGCTGACAGCTTGAAGATTGACATTAGGACCAGAAGTGTGAACAGAAACTAAAAAAAAATAAAATTAAGTGATAGAACTACTTCAAAAAGGGAGATGACTGCATGGATTAGTTTCCTCATCAGTTGATGGAGTTAGCTTGAATGCCAGCTGGTGAAACTATACCACTGATTTCCATGAGCTGTGACAATTTATGCCCTCTGACAGCTCCCATTTGGGGGGCTTAGAGAAAGTCTTTGTTTAGATCTGAGAATGTGCTGTGCCATTCAGAGCTGGTATGTCATCTGAGCTGCAAACCCAGTGCAACAGGCATGGCAGAAGATGTAAATCTTCTGCTGCAAAATGTTAAATCCATTAGGACAATAAATTGTCTCTGTGTACGGTAAGCAGGAGTTACCATGGCACTTCTGGATTTGTGGGTTGACTGCAGCCACCGAGAAAGCAGGGAGAATGTGGGGTGTTATGGGATGTATCTTTGGACAATACAAATGAACTACAATGAAGGAAACCACTGAAAATGTGTATAGTGTTCTGAAGACTGAATTCAAGACAATGTGAAATAGGAGTGTGTGCTCTTATCCCAAGAGGGAAAAAATAAAGTAGTCTAAAAATGTTTTAGAAATAGCAGCTCAACATAGTTGCAAGGACACCACAAGAAATACCAAAATATTAGTTGGAGAGGTCCCAAAGATGGAAAATAGTTGACCCAGAAACTCCAATTCTTCTGGAGAGCAGTGAGATTAGAGGACATCATAAAAACACAAGGAATGGGGGAAGGAAAGCCTACCAGCAGTGAAGCTGATCATAGGACCTGAGCACTGAAACTAAATATTAAAGCAATGTATAACCAGGCAAAACAGTGATCTGGGATGTTAGCGTGAGAATCTCCAGTGATGTAATTTTTGTCGTCAATCAAAATTAAGGAGGGAAAGTAGCTCAACAGACAGGAGTTAAGCCTTCCCAAGGGGGTAAGTAAGGGAGAGTAGCTTGATGTGCCCAAAGGGAATAAGATGCCTTCTAACATTAGGAAAAACATTAGCAGTTGACGGGAGGAATGTGATGCTAGACCGATGCCTTCAGAGAGCAATACATGCCAATTGTTTGAGTCAAGAATACAGACATGGCTTTTGGTGGATAACAACATCTGCTGGGATGTAACTGTGTAATGCTCTGTTACCATGCATGTTGATTTAACTGGGTATTTTTCTCAAGATCCAGGGTTGTAAATGTCCATAACTCCTATTTTTGTGAGATTATTTACTATACTCTGCCTTTTCTAGAAGACATTTATCAGACAGGCTGTCAGTGTTCAGAACAAATCTTTCCTTGGTATTCTGGATACAGGCAGATGATAACTTTAGCTAAGCTGGCTTTAGCTAAGCTGAAGCTGAATAGGGCTCAGGAGTCACTCTGGGCAGAGGTAATTGGAAGAAACTCTCTGTATTCAGTAACACATCTCTGGATGACTCCCTGACTTCCAGAAACATGACATCATCACTGCATGAGAAGCTGAAATGCCTGAAATAGGTAGTGGCTCTGGAACAGTGTGGGGCCAGAAGTAGTTTTACTGTGACTGCCAGACCCAGTGCCTGGCACAGGCAAGACCTTGATACGCATGGGCTGGGTTTCCACACTAGGAAGACCTGGATGTGTTAACCTGTAGGGAACTATGGCATTATCTGTTAAAGAAAAATGAGACCTGGTTAGATCAGACAGCACAAAATCCTTATGTCAGGCTCTGGCTTACTGCTGTTTAATCTGTTTAATTTTCCTGCATCACTCATTGCCTTCAGGACCCCTCATATTCCTCTTTACCTGTTGCAGTGGGAAATTATTCAGATAATATTATGCAGATTATCCTGGCTGCAATCAAACTGTGTCCCATCCCACACTGATTTCCCCCTCCCTGGGGTTTACTTGGAAATTATCACGCCCTTCTAATTTCTGTTTGCAAGCTTTGCTTTGGCTATGGGTATTACTTGCAAAACTTCCTACGGGCTCCAAATTCTGGTGGCTTTTCTTTAAATCAAACTAGAATCGAAAGAAACTCCCTGTAAATGTTTTTGGTGGCTTCTATTCAAGTGCATCAAATGCTGAGCAAGAGCCAAGCAACAGCCTATGGCAGGTGGGAGCATGCCTCAGTGAGCCATGTCTGGGCTCTTCATCATCTGGGAAGCAAAGGCTGAGAAACATTTGAGGTGGCTGCACAGATGTCAGGGCAGACACAGGAGTAGTGTCTCCACTGAACAGGAGGTGTCTTTGTACTGCATGTCTTTCCTCACACTCTGGCACTTGGAAAGAGAAAACCCAGGTTCCTGATAACTGGAGTTGTCAGTGGTTCTTTTTCTCCTGGCTTTTTCCTTGTTATTGCCACCTCGCTTCCCCAGACCATGTGCATTGGAGGTTTGAGGCCAGAGTTAAACATATTTTTAGTAGCTACCTTTATCCACATGCACATGCTCTCTATTTACTAAGGAATAGCATTTTCCCTTGATCTCCTCTGCCTGCAGTTATAAAATTTTTTTGGGCCAGAAGATGGTTATTGCCTCATAAACACAAGTGTTCTCTAGTAAAACCTCTGGTTAGCCGTGATGGTTTCTGGAAAGGATTAACATGCAGATACAGAGTGTGGCCCCATGCTGTGGTGTCTCTTGAGCAGCAGAGCCATTCCTGGGTGACAGCTGTCACCAGTGAGAACCAGGGGTGCCTCCTTGTTATGTCCTGCAGCCCAGTGCATGGGCAGCTTCGATTCTCAGGGTGTTTGAGCACAAAGTATGAGCTGCCTGTGAGAGCAGGGCCTGGCAGCACCTCAGCCATTCCAAACTAACTGCCTTCTGGTCCTCCAGCCCCATGCATACTGAACCATAGAATGGTAGGGGTTGGAAGGGAGCTCTGGAGATCTTCGAGTCCAACACCCCTGCCAATGCAGGAACACCTAGGGCAGGCCACATAGGAACAGATCCAGGTCTTGAAACTCCCTAGAGAAGGAGACTCCACAATCTCTTTGGGCAGCCTGTTTCAGTGCTCTGTCACTCTCACAGTGAAGAAGTTTTTCTGTGTGTTGAGGTGGAACTTCCCGTGTTTCCCCTTACTACTATTAACTCTCATCCTATCACAGGGCACAACTTGAAAAGAGACTGGCCCCTTCTGCTTGACACCCACCCTTCAGATATTTGTAAACATTAATAAGATCCCCTCTCAGTCTTCTCCTCTCCAGGCTAAACAGCCCCAGGGTTCTTAGCTTTTCCTCATAAGAGAGATGTTCCAATCCCTTCATCATATTTATAGCTCTCCATTGGACTCTCTCCAGTATTTCCCTGTCTCACTTGAACTGGGGAGCCCAGAACTGAACATAATACTCCAGATGTGGTCTCACTAGTGCACAGTAGATGGGGAGGAGAACCTCCCTCAATCTGCTGGCCCCACTCTTCTTTATGCACCATTGGCCTTTCTGGACACAAGGGCACATTGCTGTTCCATGGATAACTTATTGTCCCCCAGGACACCAAGGTCCCTCTCCATGGGGCTGCTTTCCAGAGGGTCTACCCCTAACCTGTACCAGTACCTGGTGGTTTTTCTCCCCATTTGTAGGACTTCTACACTTATCCTTGTTGAACTTCATTAGGTTTACCTCTGTCCAGATCTCACTGGATGACAGCACAGCCTTCTGGTGTATCAGCCACTCCTCCCAGTTTAGAATCATCAGCAAACTTACTGAGGGTACACTCAATCCCTTCATCCAGGTCATTGATGAAGATGTTGAATAAGACTGTACCCAGAACTGACCCCTAAGGAGCACCACTACTTACAGGTTGCCAGTTGGCCTGCACCACTGATCACAACTCTCTGAGCTCTGTTGTTCAGCCAGTTCTCAACCCATCTCACTGTCCGCTCTTCTAACCCCCACTTCCTGAGCCTACCCATGAGAAGGTTATGTGAGACAGTACCAAAAGCCTTGCTGAAGTCAACACAGACAACATCTGCTGCTCTCCCTGCAGAAGGCTATCAGATTAGTCAGATGTGACTTCCCTTTACTAAATCTATGTTGTCTACTGTTGATAGTTTTCTTTCCTTCCATGTGCTGAGATATGATCTCCAGAATGAGATGCTCCATTACCTTTCCAGGGATGGAGGTGAGGCTGAATGGTCTATAATTACCAGGGTCTTCCTTCTTGCCCCTTTAGAAGACTGGAGTGATGTTGGTTTTCCTCCAGTCCTCAGGCACTTCACCTGTTCTGCATTATCTTTCAAAAATGATGGAGAGTGGTAGAGCAACAACATTAGCCAGCTCCCTCAGCACTCACGGGTGCAGTCCACCAGGGCCCATGTATTAGTGTGTGTTCAGTTTACACAAGTGATTTAACCCCGTATTCATCAATCCATGGAGAGACTTCCTCCTTCCAGGCTTTCATTCTTACTTCTGGGGTCAGGGATTCCTGATGGCTGGTTAAACTGTTGTTACTGGTGTCTGTGTATATTGCTGCTAACAGATGAGGTTACACCTTGGCATGGGACCCGCTGGTTTTTCTCTCTGTCTTGAACAGAAATAGCCCCACCCCTCTTTGAACACTGCCCAGCTGGCTATGCCCAGAAAAACTAATCTCAAGACATGGGTACTTGTCCAGTATGTGTGCTGACATGGCTTCTGTTCTGCTGGGAAATTAAAAAACACATGAATTAGGCATTATACCAAAATATATTATCAGTGAAGGGTACCCTATGGAATCAAAAATCTAATATCAGAATATTTAATTATGGAAACAGCTGACTGAGCTACACCTGTGGTTTGTTATGACCAGTTATCTACATTTTGTTATAGGGTTGCAGGACCCTTTGCTGTGGAAAATGGCTGATGGCATCAGCAGTGGCTGTGTAGGGGTGTGAGCACTGGCCTCTGGACAAATGCAGCAGCTAGGATCTGGTCACTACCAGGTCTTTGTGGCAGTGGGGCAGGATGCAGGGGATCTACCATCTCTGAGGAAAATGTATTCCTACACTTCATAACCAGAGTAGAGTTAGCTTTCCCTTCCCTGTTCTGGGACATAGATGCCAAATCTCCATACTTTCTGGCTGTTATGCTCAGCTAGTCTGGAGCAATCCCTCACTAGAGCTGTTTTACATCTCTGGTGACTTTCAGTCAAGGAAAATAAACTAAAACCAGAGGAGAGGCAGAGAACACCACCCAGGGCAATCAGAATTAAAAAAAGGGCTGTATGGCGCAGGGAAGACGAAGGAACATGGCTTGTTTGTACATTGTTGCCATAATAAACGAAGTAAATTGGTAAAGGATGGGATTGGACATGACTGTCCCTTTATTTTAATTTCTAAAGAGACTTCACTACAGTTGCCAGAAATAGTGGGGTGCTGGACTAAATGACCTAGTGGGTCCCTAGTTTCTAACTTCAGCTAGAAGTTAGAAACTGCATGTAAATATACAGTCATGTAACATTCTCCTTTGGAAAAAGTGCCTGGTAGCACTAGTGTGATTTCTGACAGGCTTTGCATTAGTCTGTGGAGGTTAAGGCTTGCTGGAAATGCCTGGCACGACACTTCAGCATGTCGCTGCAACTTGCTGTACTCTCTGCCTGCTGCATGGTGTGCAGCCATCCCTGCTTGGTGACGCTGCTCTGATCATCTAAACCAGCATATTGTCACCCCTGCATTTTCCTTATCTTCTCTGGTGTGTGGTGGCTACTTGTCAGAAACTGCCTAAAGTGACAAGTAACTGAGGATTTTGAGTGCCAAGGTTGAGATATGCCTTTGGACACCCTCATTCTCCTCCTACTGGTATTTTAAAGTAGCAACATATATATTCACATACCATACTGTAGAAATGACCCTGTGATTTAGCAGTAGGAAGGACCACATGCACATAAGCATGACAGGAGGGGAAGCTGCATCACTGCGCTGCCCAAACTTCACCTATCTGTAGCACCTTGACTGGCACTTGCCTCCTCCTCCAACTTTGTGGGAAGTAGTTGATGTTGAGGTGAACTGAGGACATATTTACAACTGCTCATACTTTTATATATGGGTTATCTGAGATGCAGTTTATACATTTGGAAGTACAGTAACCCCAGACAGATGGTAATCAATGTTAGTGGCAAATAGGATCTACTTATTGTCACTGTTGGGAGTAGTGTACAATTAAAAGGATTTCCGCAGTACCCAGAGTGGTGCTTCAAGGATCATTTCCCATTAGCTTTCCTTGCAAGAGACTGATTGCTGATAGAAAGGATATAAATTTCAACCTGTTTGAACTGGTTGTAGCCAGTTTTCCATAAAATACATTATTGTTTTGAAACCAAGGAATGCTCTTTAGAAATGATGGGGAGAAGGGAATGGCAAACATTCAAACATGGCTGAAGAAGTTCTGGGTATCTTTTTTTTGCATAATGAACATAATGCATGAATATGTGTGTGTGCATACATACAGGTAGTGCTTTCATTTACATCATTCTTGACTCATTTTTCAAGGGTCAAACAAATACTGACAAAGATATAATATTTTAATGTTGTTTTGACCATTTTGGTCATCTGTATAAATTTTTTGCTCTTTCAGTGACAAGATGGAAATTATTCACATGGAGATATGGTAATTGGAAGTTTATTGCTGTAATTCTTCTGCATACAGCTATGCAGTGTGCAGATGCTGACACTGGAAAAATATTGCTTTATTTCCTTTATTGCAGCACCTGTTGTATAATGGGCTAACAGTCATTTAAAAAAAAATTTAGAGGACTTGTACTTGAAAATCAATGTATTGAGCAATATATAATCCCTATAAGAGCATTAACTTCCTTTATGAAACACAGATCTCCTCTATCCTAGTTTTAAGATTGTTAAGCACCCATCAACAGGATTTTGTACGTGCCACGTTTAAAGGGACTCTAAGTTGTTCTTCCATGAAACCATGAATAACAATTGGCTACAGAGCTGACCAGTCACATTTTCAGACAGCTCCATGATTTGCACACACATACCCACACTCATAAAAGACTCCTCCTTACATGGGCTGTATAAGACAACATCAGTTCCCCTAGCAAAGGCGGTCTGCAGTTTGAGTTCTCACCCTTGCCCCATTACTTACGTGTGCTTACAGAAATTTTACAGTTGGGAATGATTAGAGACCTAGCCGAAGGATGGTGTTTCTGCAGAGTTTCTGGAATAGGGATGAACTCTCCTGTTCCTGCAGGAGCTTTCAGTAAAACATTCCCTGTAATACACCCAGATCATCTTGTTTGGATTAGCATATTGTCAGTCTGGTTGTTGCTCCTGCTCATCTTTAATTTCTAATCTAGTTACAAGCTGGGAGTTATTTGATTTGGCTCTTATGTAGGACTCATGGCAAAACTGTAATGCATTTAGAATCGTATACTGTGTGACTGAGAGTGAAAAAGGATGGCCAGTTTGGAAGTATACTTTTTAAGAGTGCCTCAGTGATGATACAAAGTGAAAACTTGAAATCCCTGCCAGACAAGTCTGAGAAATACAGTTTTATGAGATACTTAAGGAATTTTCAAATATTTTTTTGAGGGTAGAATTGGCATTCATTTCAAATTTATTTACCTGTGGTTTAGAGAGATTGCTCTTGGTGTTTTGTGATCTAATGTGGCTTGTGCTATAGATGTCCACAATGATTTTAATAACTGATTCATTACCAGTAGTCTAATTCTACTCACCAAAGACATCTTTAACAGGCATATGAGCTCTCAGAGGGCACTTTAATTACATTACACAAATGAGATACTACCACGTATGCAACAGCCGCATGACTGGTATTTTTACTTCAGTTAAAATATAACCAAAACATTATCCTTTGCACATGGCTGTATGAGAGACGGAATCATGTGTGGCACCACAAACATAGTGGTACTACCATAAAGTTAAGTGGTTGTTAAAGGATTTAAGATACAGCATTCAAACACTGAAAAAGGCACTTCTTCTAATGTGGGGATATTAATCCCTGCACTTCTAGTAAATATAGTGTATTATGCTATGTTATATTATAGTTTACTATGCTCTTTGTAGTGCTCTTTTTGTCATAGCCAAAGCAACTGGTGTATATCCGAAGTGTAGTTTTAAAGTGCCAATAGTGCTTTTGGAAGTTGGCTGCATTTCAGTGCTGGTGAAGTATGTGACTAAAATTTCAATAGATTTGTAGCTTGTAATTCTCTTATTCGTCTGTTCATCTGGATTATGCTGCTTTCTTTGGGTATTGGTGAGATTCATACTGGCATAGTACCTTCACCTCTAGAGATTTTTAAAGAAATTAAAAAATTAATGTTGCATAAGAAAGTGGCCCAAAAATGGAACTGGGATTGTAGAAGCCTCTTTCTATAATAAGAGATGTAAGAACCTCCCTCTGTCTTTAGAATTTGCAGCAGGATAGGCTGACTTTAACATGCTAAGTACTAGCAGAAGCAAGAGTTGTATGCCAGGCCTTCTTGAAAGAATAATAACATGAAGTGTTTGCAGCCAGCTGAAGAGAGATGCTGGAATTTAAAAATAAAGCATAACTTTTAATGGGAAGGTGATTAACCAGATGTGGTTGATTATCTGCCTCTTGGGTAACTACTGAATGGGGTCCTTGCTGGAAGGCATCTTTTAGTCATACCAAGGTACTATGTTAAGCAAAAAGAGCCATTTCAATAAATAGAAGGACAGCTGACAAGAAAGAGTTGGCTTTAACTTCTCTGAATTGTCAGGGTATTAGTGTGTTTTTCAGCCATGCTGTTTATGAAGTTCAGTATACTTTCCTCAGTGTTCAGTCCTGGGAAAAGACCCAAGCATATACTGGGCCAGATGCTTGAAGTTTGATGTTTATTTCTTTCTGCTACATTCAACTGGTTTTATGTCATTATATTCATCATAATATCTAGACGTTTCTCTCTGTGATGGGCATTTTGATCCTTTCTGGGGAGGGAAGGAGGTGCATATATGTGTTTTGCTTTGTTCTCTCCTCTTTTGGAAAAAGGTGTCCCTTGTATAGTGAGGATGGGGGTATGTGATGGAGAAACCTACCTTGAGCTTTGAGACATCAGCTCACTGCAAATACTGGGCTGAGAATTTGTCAACAGCTGAGACTTTGTGTAATGAGGTTACAGACATACAGACTTTTATACTCCACCTCTTGGCAAACACAATTATTAGTCCTTCATTTGGTAAAAAAATCCACATATGTGCTGGTAGGAAAAAATAGCAAGGGAAAAGCTTTTGCTTAATACTAAGAACATGAGAAAGAAACGAGAACATGTGAAAAGTACTTTGGAAACATTTGGGTGAGTGGTGTATGAATGTACATTAATTTGTGATAATATATGAGTGTACATCATTACAAAGTATTACAAACCCTGAACTCACAAGAATGGAAATAAAATCGTAGTTTTGATCATACTCAGGTGTTCCTGAGATGATGAGTTAGCTTTTTGTTATATACAAATGGTGCACGCTTCTCACTGGATGTGCCAAGCAAGACTCCCTGAAGCTTAACTGGAGATGAGGAAGTGAAAGTGCTCAGTCCTGTGGTAGAACACAGGAAACGTGTGTTAATGGAACTCTCAGTGGGCTTTAACACCTACCAGCTATGTTAGCATAAGCTTCATCCCTGTGAATAGATGTGGAAATGGATGAGGTGTGCAGTATTACAGGCTGGCTCTGCCATCAGCAAGTGGCTAATAGTTGGGGGTCCCAGCATGGGCAGCTCTGTTGCCAATAAAAGTGGTGCTCTCATGTTTTTTAAAGGTAGGCAGTGCATGCAAAACTGATGCATCTGCAAAGATGGGTTTTTTCTAAGATACTGCTGCTCTGCTCTGATTTCTGATGTACTTTACTGGAGTCCACTTGGGTAGGAGAAAGAGTTTCACTGTAAGAGGAAATTGATGTGAAGACTTAAGAGGGTGTCAATGGATCCATCTTAGAAAATTAGAAAACTAAATACTTTACAAACAGTACCTTGAGAAGTGTTTTCAGAAGAGGTGTAAATAATTGATTTATATTGGTAGGTAAAACCCATGGAAAGAGGATGGACACGCCTAGAGCATTGAGAGTGCTCAAACAACTGCCAGTGCTGTGCATGCAGACCACAAAGATGAATATAGCTGTGCTGCTGGAAAGGCAGTGAGAGCACACGGCTGGGAAACACAGGGAGGGACACGCACACTGCTAATACCATCTGTGCCTGAACACAGTGTCATGTCTGGCCCCTTCCCTTCCTCCTGGCAATGGCTGCATGCATACAGAACTCCTCTCTCCCTGTGACAAGATGTAGGGAACCCCAGCTCTTCTGTGGTCTCCAATAAATACATCTCTTAAACTCCCCCCAGGTTGTCTCACCCTGGGCATGACAGCCCAAAAACTTTTAGAGCGGGGCTTCCTTTTTAAAAAATTCTGTCACTCTGGGATGCCCTCATGGCTAAAAGGATATTGTGTTCTCAGCTGACTGCAGCACAAATTGGTGAGGAGAACTAAGGTCAGCAAAATGTGGCAATGCTCTCTAGCCCTTTGTTGCCTTTGCAGTGTCTGTCCTCCCCTCTTGATGTTCTTCTCTGTTCCCAAGTTCCCACGACCATTCTGGTTCTTACCGTGGGGTGGAAAACCTTCCCTTGGAAAAAAAGTCCTCTCTTGACCATCTGCCTTCATCTCACTTTTTTGTTTCCACATGAGTTACTGATCTGGTGCTGGTAGCCTTGAGCATTTTTTCCTAACAGGAGAGGCAGAAGCCACTTGGAAAAGCAGTGATGAAACTAGACTGATAATTGCTGTTAGTTATGAAACATTTCTTCAGTCTCAACCAGGCAGAGACCAGTAGGTGGACAAAGGAATGGCTGAGGAGCAGAACTGGTCTCAAGACTGAGAAGTTTGCTCATTAAAAGGTGAGCCAGTCATCTGTGTGGTGCAGATGGATTATTTGCTAAAAGTGTCAGTCCATAGACCTCTGTTTTCTTCAGCAGGAGAGAAACAGGGGGGTTTCTGAGCTTGTGGGTTAGAGCCTGCCTGAAAACAGTCCTCCTTGACCAATCCCAGTTGGGACCACCTCCCTCTGCCTTGGCTGTGAGGTTGCTTTTCAAGCAGCTTCTACAGAGATCACTTTCCTGAAACTTAGAGGAAAAAAATTTTAATACTGGAAATGACCTGGTTCACCTCCAAATGCCTTCGTGCAGGCTTTAGTCGGGGAATTTAATTTATTTTTTTAAATAATGAAGTTGGCAATGGAGAGTTTTCTTTTCAGAACATATCATTAAATAGCCCACGTGCTGTGTTGGCCATTATGTGTGTGCCCTCATGCCCTCTGTTGGACACGGTAAAAGGTGTGTCATGAAGCACTTTATTCCCACAGATGAATCAATTCACTAACCCATTTTTGAGCAGCAGCATTAGGATTCCCTGTTCCACAGCACCTTGAAACACCGAATGGATCCTGTCTGTGGCTGGGTACTGTCTTGGAAGCCAAAATGACCCAATGACCAGCCAAAATGAATTTTTTTCTCCAACAACGGTGTGCAAGAAGCTGCCTTGCCAGTGTGTGCATGGACTGCTTGTAAGGTGTTACATTAAAGTCTCTTCCTAATGAGCTGTGGGATCTTGGAGTTGTGCATTAGGCTAATCTTTCCAGGAATTTGACTTGAAAGCTTACTGCATTTCCAAGTTTAGGACGTGCCCATGCAACAGAACAGCGGGTGTCCGAACTTCTATTTGACTGTATTTATTCCAGATATTTAATGGCTGTTGTTCCTGTAGGGCTTTTCAAAGTCCAGTATAATGTTAGATGTGCCAAATGCCATAAAAAAAGACTCATCAATCTTGATGGATTTTTTTCTGGCACTTTACAAGTTAGCCCTGGAGACGCATCCCTTTTATGAGCATATTATGTGCTTTTAAACATATATATAAGGACATTAAGGCATGAGTTGCTTTGCACTGACCCGTGCCTGCAAGTGAAACAGTTGTATAAAACACACAGCCATGTATTTTCCTGCTCACCATGATGGTAGGACTGCCACACCCTGCTGAGGCTGGCTTCCACCAGCTCTGCGTCCCAAATCTCCATAGCTTGGGGCTGAGACACACTAACGGGGGGAACACGACGACGACAAGCCTCCTGCTGCGGAAGGACAGCCCATCTCCTGCTGAGTCTTGTTGTGGTTGCTGTGACACCTGGGCCCCATCCTCTCCTCGCCATCAGACTGTTTTTGCCATTCCTGCCCGTCAGTGTACCGCAGCCATCAACATAGACATTCCAGGGGAAGTTGTGCAACTGTCCCTGTTAAATCATTAACTAGGACATTCTGGCTGTTAATTTTTTTATTTATTTCTGGATTTGTGAGGGGAGGCACTTGTTGGACAAGGCAGGCTGAAACTTATGCAGAGATCTGGCGCTCAGGCATGCACTGCAGGCTAATCCTTGCCTTCTGCTCATGATGCAAGCCACCTCGTGTACGTGAAGCTGAGCGGTTTAAGGCTATCCAGAATTGAAAACAGAATTTCCAGTGACCAAATGAATGAAACCAGCTGTTTCTCATAAGGAACTCTGGCTTTGCTGTCTGAAGGTCCTGGCTGAGAGCTGATCCATGCTTGGTATTGCACGTGGCAGCGTGCTAGGCTGGCATGAAGAGCCTACCCTTGCAATGGGTAAAGCAAAGGCAGCTGAGGTGACCCGTGGCCAGAGCCAGGACTTGGGCATCCGTATGTGGTGAGTTAGGTTGTCACAGCAAGAACCAAACCCCCATCCCGGTCTGAGGATTCCTGGAGAAACATCAGGGCTGGGACAGTGTGGAGAGACGACAGTCACAGGGCTAGAGGTGTAGGTAGGGTTTTCTCCCTCCAGCACATGGGTTCGTACCTCTTGCATTGTGGGTCAGAGCTCTATTTTAGGCAAGTGCTAAGCTGGTCCCAGCTCACTCCTAGCTGGAGGTGGCTGGTGGGGAGATGACCTCTACTTCTGCCTCAATCCCCCACCTTGGGCCACATCTTGCTACTTAGCAAGGGCATGTGTTGGTTTGGGTTTGTATTTCAGCCACACAGATTAATTTCAGAGACTTGCAGATTTGCAGTACTGAAACGATATGACTTGATCAGCAGAGTGGTATCTGAGTATCTGCTGCTTTTGCATGGGGTCTACCATGTCCCCTCCTAAGCACCACTCTGTCACTCACCATCACCCTTCGCAAGGGGTATTTTCAAAAGTCTGAGTGATAGCAACTACAACAGACAGCTTTTCAGCCTGCACTTCCATCCCTAGCTTGCAGGGTCCTGCAAGCAGTGTGAGGATCATTCCTTTCCCCTAACGAGAATGTACGAGCAGAGGTGAGAGCTGTCCCTGGGCAGAGCTAGGAAGGGGAATATGTATTCCTAACTTTTCTGCCCTGTGTTGTTACCCCTGAGACCAGGAATGATACAGCAATGTTAAAGCAACTTATGTTGCACCCAAAATATACTGAGCAAAGAAAAATTCAGTCTAGCAAACAATTTTATGCTCTACACAGAAATATTTGGGCTGTTTCTGCTGTTGGTTATAGCCATGCCACATCGTGGCTTCCCAGTGAAGTCAGAGCCCAGCTGGGTGTAACTGAGGGTGGTGTTCATATTGTCTGGGCTAAATGTCAGCAAGGAACAACAGCAGTTGAGCTAGAAGGATTTCTAAGCATTTCCCTTCTCCTGGTAACACACAGCCCTCATTCTTGGAAACTTAAGGCAAAAGGACAAAAGCAAAGTTATTTTACATGGAAAGTACCTAAATGTTTTGTTCTTTGTGCATAGAAACGAACACAAATGAGCTCTGGGTCTTGTAAACATCAACACCCAGTTTTCTGTGTATATGACCCAGCTGCTAGGAAAGCTTGATGACTTTTAACTCTCCTTTGAGTTTAGGGGCTAAACGGGATCCACTGCTCAGCCCATAGGGTTCCTGTCTATGCTCCTGAAGATGCCCAGGCAGGTTTGGGGCATTACGCATTCCTGGCTGACCCCCAGCTCTTCTGTGGGTGAACTTCATTGCCTCACCAGACCCAGGACGTTGTGGGCACTGATTGGCCACTTTGGAGCAAAGTTGGCTCTGTTTGTTGGGGCAGGTATCTGCCTCCTTTAGTTACCAACAGCCTACCACTATTTCTTGAGTTACTGTTTTCTTCCACCTTGTCAGTGGAAAAGTCACATGTAAAGCACTAATTGGGGGGTTGGACTAAATGATCTTTTGAGGACCCTTCCAACCCCAAACATTCTGTGATTCTCTAATTCTCCAGTGGTGGTGTAGCGGGCCCTGACCCATGCTCTGAGGAGAGCTGCTGTCAGATGAAAGTAGGTAAGAGCAGGTCTCCAAGCGGTTAAAGACTGGCATATTTACATTAAATGTTTTGCTAATGTTGGTCTTCCAAGAAACCAGTTGTAAAACTTGCTGCAGGGCTGCTTCTTTAACTGTGTGCCAGACAGCAACTGAAGCCTTGCATCCAGGACATGGGTTCATGAACTGCTCTCTAGGAAACTACTGCACTAGGCAAATTTGCACTCGACTGCAAATTTCATAAAGGGACCAATATATCCAAGTCAGTAGGGAAGGGGACATTTCTATTTTGGTCTTAATGTACTCTATCAGTAACCATAGATACAATTACATTTTTTCACGCACAAAAGTATGTGAAACTGGACTTAGTTTATGTTCTTTTTACATAGGATTGAACTTTTCTGGTGTATGTGTATTTATAAACTGGAAGTATACCATCAGTGGGAAGGGAAAGTAACAACTTTTACTGTGTTTATGGACTGGCACACAACTTGCACATGTAGAAAAAACTGCAAAGCTATAATTTCCCAGGCAACAAGATGATGTTGGTGGGACTTCTTAATCTGGCAGCTGTCAAATCTGCTGGGAACCTGACTGTGACGCACCTACAGCAAAGTCGGCCTCTGTGCACCACAACACTGTCCTCAGTGCATGCATTACTTGGAGCTCTTCTGCAGGTCTCTCCTGCTCCCTTCTGGTGAAGTCTTGAAATCCAAACCGGAAAAGATTTTCTCTATATCTCAGTTTGATATCAGGATTGCTCTCACAAGCAATATGGCCAACATAATCCTTTATGCTTAATGGTACAGGAAATGAAGGGCAGGGATGAGTGTGCCCCATCAGCAAGTGGAACCTTTCATGGGTTCTGTTTCTCTTTCCTTTTCAGGGGAGAACCCACAAAGCTTCATAGTGAGTATTTTTTTGAGACTTTTGAGGTCCCGAGAGGATATGGGTCACTGTGTTGCAGTGCTGCACAATTTACTGATGTCTTCTCCCCTGCTTGGGGCCTGCTTTTTACACCACTTCCTTTGCCTGGTTACTCTATTCCTAATGTTTAAACATGGGGACTTCCCCACTAACTTAACAGCCCAAACCTTGCAGTAAGGACACAGAACTGTCCTATTTTTCAACAGCACAGCTGAATTTGGTATAGAGATAGGTTATGTCTCACAAGAGTCAAGAACTTTTGAAGTGACAAAGTACTGCCCATTGCACCTCAGTACCTGGGTGCTTGTCTGCAAGTCAGTCTGCTTTGCTGGACCAAAACTAAATATACTGTTGAATTAAAAGAAAGAGCATTTATAACCAAAACTGAATTGTGTTTGTAGGTGAAGGTCTTACCTTAACCTGTTTTACATAATATTCAGCTGCTCTGATGGATTGAAAGACACCAGCGGGGACCTGCATATGGTTATTGTCCCCTTTGATAGACAAGAAACTTGGACATGGAGACATAACACTAAGTTCATATAAGGTCCTATAAGGAACTAAGGCCACACAGGGAGCTCCAGGTCCTCTCTAGAGTGATGACCCTATGACCCAGTAATGGGAATCCTGTAATTGTTTGGGAAAGAGGACTGTACTGCATTCATATTTGGGACATCTCCCTTTTGTCGCCAATGCCACTGTCCCCAGTGGTGGCTAGACCTGGAGAAGTGGCTGGTTGAGCAAATTGTAGGTGCTGTTATGGATGCACATTGCAGTGCTGCTCTGCTCTGGCGATACACTGAGCTAATCCTACACACCTGGCTCTAGATGCAGTTCCTAGGGTGGAAAAAAATCAGCTGTATTTGTAATCAAAGTTCTAACATGAACAAATGACGATCATAAACAAAAGACAGTTAAAAAGAGGCCCAAAGTTTATTACCTAGCATTTTTTTAAAATCCCACCATGTTTAACCAAAACATACAGCTTTTAGGGGGCGTGACTACTGTCTTTAATCATTGAGATTTGACAACAGCAGGTAAATTAGCAGGTTGCAATACAGGAAACCTTTCCTAGAATGTCACTTCACTGATTCTGTTGCAGGGCTGGGACCTGACATAGGTGTATTTTGCAAGAACCTACTTGTGCTATGGATCAGCAATAGTTAGATTTGTTCGCATGCAGTGGAGCTGTGCTGGCAAATGTTCCCATGTAAAATGCTATATCACATAGCTACATCACTCAGGATGAACTGTCACAGCAAGAGGGCTTTTGTTTGTTTCTTTCATTTTGTAAGCTGTCTATACTCATTTCATTATGCTGATATATTTATATCAGAGAATAGACTAGTGTTATCTTCCTATAGACGTATCTCTGGGTGTCCATGGCGTGGAATATCAATAGGTTATTCACCGTCATTGGCCATCTACAGTTAAACTTTGCTAGAAATTAAAGTACCAACCTATTGGTTTTCTACTATCTTCCTGGCTACTAAGTAGCTACTCCTCAGTTTACATGATTTTTTTTTATTATTATTATTCTGCTACATGCATATAACCTATATCAACATTTTTATTATTTTTATGATGTCTGAAGAGCTCTTCATTCTCCTTTACTCAACTTTCTCTTCTCAGTTCCCTACTAACTTTCTTTTTTTCATCTAACCTCTCACACTCTACTGCTACTAGAAGTATGGAAGCTGGATCATCACTAGGAAGACTGCTGATTTATTATTGTGTTATAGCCATTTGTAGTTCTTTTCTTTTATTGCTTCTCTCTATCTACTTGTACCAAGTGTGAGGGCTCTTGCCTTTCAAACCTCATTTGCCTTTTTTTTTTTTTCCTGCCATTAGGTAGTCCTCTGCCCTCCTACTCACTTGTGACCTATAAAATACCTACAAGCATTTTCAGTGTCCTCCAGCTGTGCTCATACACTTATAAGGTGTCTGTGTGCAGCAGAGCTAAATGGCAGGCTTTCAAAGAAGGCTGTAAGAAACAGTGCACAAACCCAGTTATTTTCTCTTCAAGGTCTACATCTGTGATAAATACTCATGTAAAAAAACAGTAGACTAGTAACAGCTAAGGGGGGGTACTTAAGGAGTTAATTCATAGGTATTACTTAGTATACCTATAGTTTTTTGCACTTCAAGCTAATGTTGAATGATATATTTCTGCTTATATCCTTGCCTAGTTCTGCCTTGATTTGCTGTTCACCTTTATAGATTGTAAAATCTCTGAGAGATTCACACTTTTGCTAATAGTGAGCAATCTTGATAATGTACCTATGACAAATCATTATTTAATAATGATGTTACTATCAAATACGAATGAGTGTGCTGCTTATGACTCCAGGGCCTCTTTTATCCACAGCTCCATGGCAACTTCATGATGAAAATCTCCTTGGAATATTAAGAAACTGAAATGTCTTGAGCTTGGTGTGTGATGTCAAGAATCTGGAAAACCTTGGAGGCTCTACTGAGAGTGAGTTAAGTAATAAAATACATTTTTGAATTGTGCATCTGGGTTCTTGTGAGATCTGTCTCTTATCTCACACAGGATGGCTCAATGCCTAAAGTAACACTGCAGTGTAGGTTTTCTTGTAGTACAGATCCATGGGCTTCCATGGTCAGGATTGGAAGTTGTCTCCCTCACGCTTGGAACAATCTAAGATTTGGGCAACTAATTTTCAGTACTATTCACCAATGACTTTGTTATTTTTATTCCTGAACTTCATATTTTCTCACTTTAGCTAAGAAGCAATAGGTGGAGATATGGGAGGCTTGATCTGACCCAGTGAGTTTAAGCAGCTGAGCTGCCAGGAGCACACAGCCACTAGTGATCTCTTGTGGTTAATGAGCCCAGAACTTAGAGGGAGGTCTGCTGAAGGTCTGGGCAGAGATGTCTTACTGCACAGACTCATCATGTCCAGGTAGGATTTGCAACAGTTTGTCTTCTCCATGTATTGAAATACACTGTCTTTTAGCCTTGAGAAAGAGCAAGAAGGGAGTTAACATATGAGCCTTTTTTCAGTGTTATTTATATTCTGACATGTCCTGTCCAAAATTTTAATAGAAAGCTTACTTCTCTGTTCCTATGGGCCAGATACTCAGCTGGTGTAAACGCAAATGCCATTGCTGCTGTGTGCTTTGACGTAAGGTTAGGGCTTAGCTCATGGTGGTGTTGTGTCTGGGAATATTTTTATCCTTGAGAGATATTTACCCTCTCTCCCCCTCTGTGTCTCCTCAAGGGTTCTTTCTTCTCGGCAAACATACTCCTTTGACTGGAACATATGGGAAAAGTATTTTCTTCCATTCCTTCACCACTCAAAAATGGTCAAATCAATTTGGCTAAAATTAAAACCTTTTGGGTTGAATCTTAGCCTAGAAAACTTCATCTCCCAAAGGAATCCTTAAAGAAAGTTGTGAGTAATTTCCAAAAAAGATGGAGTTGGCTTGGAAAACAAAGCTGGAGCAGAAACCAATTGGAAAAGCTCTTTGATTTTGGTAGCACCCATGTCTTCTCATGTGCAAATCTCACTTTGATTGTAACATGAGAAGTAATGATGGCTGTTGACTTTTGTGGTTCTATGCAGCCAGCATGGTAATCAATTCCAGTGACCAATGTGTATCATTCTCCACTTTGTTTTTTATCTGTGTAGGTCTTTGTGCTTCTTCTTTTGGCTGGAAATGTAAATGACTAAGTATTTTGTACCAGACCTTGTAGGCTTAAAAAGGTCAAATAGCTTGGCCAAGCTTTCCAGGTTTTGGATTGTCTAACCCAACCCTTTGAGATTCACCCAAAGTTATATAAAGAGCTGGCGTTGCAGTGGATGAAAAAGCGAAGGGCGCAGAGGTGAAGTAGCAAGAAGACTAATTTATTGCTGTACAACTTATCTGGTTTTGTCCTAATTAATGAATACTGTCCTGGTAACTGACCTTCCAACTTGGGAATGAGTTTCTTCTTTAAATTTCTTAGATATTGATTTGATTCAGAGTAACATTTAAGCTTGGACTTGTACCATTTACAGTAGTGGGTAAATCACTGCTAATTTGTTGAATTTGGTGTGGGAGAGAGCTAGCATGTGTTTGCAGCCAGGTGAAGAACATTATCTGATTTGGTGTGGATGATTAGGACTTTTTGTCCAAACTGATTCATCCGAGAACCTATCCAAGGAATGACAGCTGTTCACACCAGATGAACTTTCAAGTCCTGTAGCACATTTGATGTCTGTGTTATATGCATATTTCTAGAACTTTGTATTGAGGAAATAAGACTGGCAGCTTGCTTGGAATGTCTGTTTCACAACAGCCCTAGTTTCTCAGTAGAACTGATATCTTTGTTCCATACACTAGCACAGGTAGGACTGAAGTCTGCTAATGCCTGCTTTCTTATGTGTCTTCAAAGCCTCCACAGCAAACCCATAGTCATCGTGATTGGGGCAGTTCCTTGTAGCATGTCCAGCAGGGAATTATGCAAAAAAGCATTTCTTGAAGCTGAAAGTAGTACTTTATTTGACTGTCTTGACCATGAGTATAATCTATATCAGAATATCTAAATTATAACTTCTGCTGTTTAAACCTCATGACTTTACCTTTTGCAGATGTTCTTGCTCCTTTTAGCACTTGGAGCATGTTATTTTCTACTCTGGCCCAGTTTTTGCCACCACGTCTTGTAGAACTTACCACAGTGTTTAGGTATGATATCACTAGAAAAATAAGAAAAAGAGCTTTCTGGTAAATCCTAGTTGTTCCTCTAAATCCCATTGTTCCACAATACATGTATCTTGAGGGTTGGTTTTGCAGGGAATAAAAGACCCTCTGCAGGGTATACTTACCCGCTTTGCACCCTGTATATCACTCAATATATTGCTGAAAATGTCGCTATCATAGGCACTGGATACTTTGTTCCACCCCTTTGCTGGTAAAGAACTTCAGAATGAGTATCAGTATCTTGAAAACAACCCCCCCCTAGATTAGCTGGGGGATATTTTAATTGCCTGTGGACTGGAAGACAGGATACAAACAGAACAGGACCATGAGTCTGAAGTCCATCTCTCAGCTCTGAGAACTCACCTGCTGGATGTCTTTGAACTATCTGCTTGGCAATGTGTGTCTCAAGGCCATCCTTATTTACTCTACAACCAGCCCGTGACCTATGCCTGAGGCATCACCCAGGGCATGCATGTTCTCATCCACCCAGACACACGTAGCAGCTTATTGTTCCCCTAGACAAAGCCAGCTGAGCTTTCTACAGATATCATAGGCAAGCAAGTGGGAGCCTGTGCTGTTCAAACCTGCTCTTTCAAACCAGGATAAGCATGATGTCTCTTTTTTTCTCAGCTTTTCCCATCTGTCAGTCAGGAAACTGTGATACTGACCTTGTTTATTAGATATTTTGATATATACTGAAGGGTTTTTTTCCTTCTGCCAGGAATCCTAGCCATGCAGAAAGATCTCTTTGGTTCTTTTGTTGGGCTGACCGCAAAGAAAATACTGTCAGGGAACAAAAGAAGGATCTCTGTCTATCAAAAATCTTGGAATCTTTGTAGGAGATAGACATGATGGATTGATAGATAGATAGATACTCTTCCTGCTCTAACATCACTGAAAGCCATTGTTGAGTGGTGCATATGAAGACTTATATGTTCATGCAAATGTAAAGATTTACTCCACCCTAAAAATGATAGAGATTCTTCAGGTCATTGCTTCCTTACAGTAGCTGTAGCCTTAATGCTTCTGGTATCTTTATATTTTCACTTACATTTGTTTTCAAAATGCCCACTAATACTGTATTTCTGTTACGAACATTGCCAAGAAAGCAGTGCTGCAAAAAGATTATTACTGGATGCAGCAGACTGACAAGGATGAAAGTTCCTACCTAAATTCAGGGTCAGCATGCTACAGAGCAACACAGGGAGTCCCTGAGGACACAGAAGTGGAACAGAAGTGGAATGCCAACAGGATCAACAAAGGGCTGGTGCTTGTGCTCTATCTGTCTTGTGTCCATGCTGGTGTTAAATAATCTTTGGTTGTGCTCATCAATATGAAGTTCAATGTGTCGTATTTAAAACAATTTCCAAAATTCTGTCTCTAAACTTTCTAGCAGCTTTTTGTAATGTTTTTTGTACTTGCTTACTTAGTTCAGCTTTTCATTGTCTGACATTTATTTCTGGGGAATAAAGTGCAGAAACTGGGTTAGCTTTTTTATTTACAAGAAAATGAAGAAAATATTCTTGGTTCACTGTAATTCAGGAACAAGGTGGGGAAAAAAAAGCAGATTTCCA
This sequence comes from Megaceryle maxima, assembly GCA_024605025.1. Lineage (NCBI taxonomy): Eukaryota > Metazoa > Chordata > Aves > Coraciiformes > Cerylidae > Megaceryle > Megaceryle maxima. The sequence goes on along the minus strand of JANHGN010019129.1, from coordinate 33,724 downwards.
GAAAGCTGGGGATAAAGTTAAAGAAACTGCATCACCAAGGAGAGCTGTAGGTGACATAATATCAACTTGTGTTAAACTGGAAGAGATGACCATGGTCTAGTATGGCACTGGTTCAAGCCCAGGTGTGAACTGCTGCTGACGCTGCTAGTGTTCAGGAAGAAAGGGAACAGAATTACACTGTCAGCTCCCTGATGTGAGTCAGAATTGTCTCTTACATGAGAGTTGAGGAATAGTTACTGCTAAGGGTCCTGGAAAGTGAATGCTGTTCTGAAATGTCCACTGAGTTGAATCTTAGTTGCTCTTAGATCAAACCCTGGCTGGACTCAGACCATGAACTGTAGCACCTCGTGGAGATGGGAGGAGGCAGCTGTGGGTGCAGGCATCTTGCTGGGTTTTCAGTGTATGTACAAAGGTGGGGCAAAAGCAAACTACTGCCATCATCCCTACCTTTGCTTAATGCAAAATGCCCGGTGCAAACAATGGATTTGTTGTCTGCTTAAGCTGGCAGATGGGCGCGGGAGGTGCAGCAGGCTTGTTTCTCAGCTTAGATTGCATAGCACCTAGATGGAATGCTCTGGGAGGAAATACAAACTGAGTTTTCTGTAGGTGAGGACTCTTTATTTGTGCAGGAATCCCAGATATGGAAACATGAGACCAGCTGCCTGGATTTCCCTGCATGCCCCAGTGAAGCTTGATGTATCCACCATGATTGAGGGATGAGCCATCTGCCTGTAGACTCAAAGGGGTATTTAGTTCCATGATTGACTCAGCAGGTCTGAAAATAAGTAGATAATTTGTATTAAATTTCACAATGATATTTAGGTTCCTAAACAGGAATTCGGGTGTACTGATAAGAATTAGGACCTTGACCAATTTCAAGATCACACTGTGAATCTGTGATGTAACTGTGTCCTGAAAATAGGAGGTTTCTTCACCCCATTAGGCAATTTGAGAGGACCAGCCGTATTAAGAATTTACATAAATATATTGAGGGAAGCAGATAACACAGTGGAAGATTTCTTATGCTTTAAACAAAAGCATTAAAGCAGTATCTCTCTCTGTCCCTCCCACCCTCTCTCTATTTGATGTACCCAGATGGCCACGTAGTAAGTGCACTGTAGAAGACTGAGCCACAGCCTCCCTCTGCTGATCTCAGCAAGGTCTGGCTTGCTTGATCTGTTTGCTCTGGATTTCCTCAGGCACAGCCAGCATGCACAGCTCTGCTTCTGACCACTGCTGTGATCTGAAGTCACATGGGATGTTTCACTCGCTGAGCCACCTCCAAATCCCAAACTTCAAACAATGCTCTGGCTGGAAATCTCATCCTTCGAATGTGGGTTGTGTTAGTTGAGAGCACATATAGAACAAGGAGGCTATTGCCAAGTGTCATGAAGTTCCAATGAATATACTGAATTTGGTTAGATAAATATAACTGGACTTCACCAGTTAATACCAGCTGAGTACTTGGGTCTCTGTGTTTTAGGGAGAACACAGTCAGCTTAAAATGTGGAGCCTTCCTTTGGCAGTTTAACCTGGCTTTTTACAGGTTTCCCTGTACACACTAGATACTTTTCATAATACACTGTGGTGTAAACAGCTCTACACTGCAACATAACTTTCCTGTCCTCAGGTTTCATTGAAGTAAGTGATTCTCCTCAGTCCCTCCAGCATTGCAAAGTAAACTGCATTGTTTACAGAGGTGCAAAACCAAGAGGAATGAGGGAATCAGAAGTTTCTCAGCACCCATCCCTGGCCCATGAACTAGAGACATTGCCTGCTCAGCAACACTGCACCCCCCCTCCCCCATCTGCCTTCCCATCTGCCACAGGAGCCATGTTCTGCCACCATAATGGTGTGAAAAGGCACAGAAGAAAGCGTAAGGGATGCACTAGAAATGGTATTTTAGGGGAAGAAAGGACACTAAAAGCTGTTTACACACACACACACACACACACACACCCACCCCAGTACTCCTCAAGCAATGTCAGTGCTGGAACATGTAGTTCAGGCCAACAGTGAGATGATTGGCCAGCTGGGGACAGAGCAGTGCCTGGCAATGGACAAGCTTTACTCCCCTGTTTATTTAGGTTGTGGGCTCTGCTTAGATTGACAGAGGTTGTCTCCTACCCTGTGTTTCTGCTGTGCCTGCTTCAGGGCTTAATATGGAGTAGTTATTTTGGATACACCATTCAGTGGACAGAAATTAGGGATCAGGATTTTCTGAGTGAGAGTCCATATACACAGACATGAAGGGGCAAGTAAGCTTGTAAGATTGACTTCAGTAGACAGGTCAGTACAGTGCCAACAGGTCCTCACAGACAATGTTATGGCTTGTTTCTTATGGGGATCATAGAAAAATGCACTTTTCTGCCATACACTAACACAAAATTTATGTTGAGTCCAAAGCCATCCTTGTCCTTCTGTTCAATTTTTAAATAAATTGATTGATGTATTCATGTGAACATAAGGGCTTTTGTACTGCATGTGGCTGGATGAGTCAGTGGAATGTCTCTCCTCTTTGAAGGTGTGTGGGAACAAGATCAATCTGTGCTGTGCAGGGTTTTTGGAGGTGCTCAAGCTAGCCTGGAGCAGACAGGTACATTTATAGCTCTTAGAATAGCATCTTGCAGAGATACCAGCTTAGGTGCCTGGTGAGGCATGAGGAGCACAGTTAATTATATGGGATTTAATTAAGGATGTGTCTGTGTGACGTGTCAGTTAGGGATGTGGTGTGGTGTTCCAAGACTGGGAAAGGCTTATTGCTCTAATGATAACAGCTCCTGCATAAAAATAGTTTTGGCATATACTGAGAGCTATATGCATTTATGACTGCTGAGCGAGAACTCCTGTGTGTTTGAGCTGCAGGCATGGAATTTGCTAAGGCCTGGAGTTGTTTAGCTTAAATAAAGGGTAAGAAGGAAAATTTGCACATTTGGCCCTAATTATTATGTTCTTTGCAAACTTCATAATAAATTTAATTGAAAATTCTCATTCTCAGAATGAGCAAATAGTCCATACTCAGATGATCTGCTGTTTCACTGGGCTTTTGAATCAGACATTTGAGTCAAGGAAGCCGCCTGCTGTCTTTATGGGCTTTGTTTAAACCTCAGATCCTCTAAAAGCAGCAAGCATACACTGAACCTTTGACTGCTCGAATGGTATTTACATTTGTTCCCATCCACAGAAAGCAGCACATGCCTGCACTTACTCAGACAGAGAAAGACCTGAAAATCCCCATTCCATTCAAAGGACAGAGAGATTTGCCTTCCATTCCTCTGCTAGGAATTCTTAGTCAAATCCTATGGAAAATAGTCCTATCTGAGTAGTAAATCTTAGATGCTTCTGCATGTTTATTCTCTATTTCCATCAGCCGAGTTCATTTTTAACCTTTGATTAGGGCAGCTATGTAGTGGAGGCAGGCTGGGTGGGGTTTGTGTTTTTGTTTTGTTTTGTTTTTCTTTTTTTTCTTCCTAGATATGCTCTTTTTTAAAGCTGTGTAGCAAAAGAACAGGGCAGATGGTGATAGAAAGATTTGCTTTGCTTAGCAGTGCAAATAAGTGGTCCTCTTTCCTCCCCTCCCCTGAGAGGTTAGACTGGAATCAACTGACCTGGTTCTGCCTGAGCCAGCTCTGGAGAGATGATAACAGCCATGGGTAAAAACAAATGAAATACCTGCATGGTTGTAGTTTGCAACAAAGCCCTACAACTGTTTGTATCAAATCAAGACCAGCTCGTTCCTCATCTGACTAAAGGAATTTATTGTGTTTTATGCAGCACTTACTCTTTGATCTCTGATCTTCAGAGTACACATTGCATTTTTGGTCCTAATGTACCTTTAGGCAGGCTTCTGAAATGGGACCTGATTTAATCCAGTGCAATCACTAGATAGGAGTAGCTTCCATAGAGGGATGCTTTTAAAATTCCTGCAGTTTACATTTTGGGTCATGTGCTGGAAGCCCAGATCTGCCTTTAAAGTAACTCCTTGCTTCCTCCAGGTATGAAAAATTCAAATTATTCCCTACTAGAACATAGTAGTCTTGGCCAAGTGTGTGATGAGCTGACGTACAGAAAGGCAGTGCTACTTGCCTGCAACAACAGCCAGGCTGCCCTGTCTGCTCCCTGTCTTAGCAGCTGATGAGTATGGGGTCTTCATCAACAACAACAAGCTTTCTGTAAGACCTACAAGAACAAAGTACTTTCCCATTCTGTAACTGCGTCTGTATAGAAAAATAACTTTGTACTGTTAGTCAATCATTTTAATGCTGTGTGTTTTCCAAGGAAAGTCTGACCAGGGGGTGGCTGTTCCCCTGTCCAAATGTTGCTCTCAGTTATTATTTGGAGAAGGCATTTCAGGGGCAGGATCTAGTCCCTAGTCTCAAATTTGCATGCCATTATTTCAGTCAGATTTATGTCTCCAATACCATTAAAAAAAAAAAAAAAAAAAAGATAAATAACTTGAGCTCCAAAGTACATTTACTTAGAAGACAAATGCCCTATGATCAATGCAGTGCTCACTCTAGTGACTTGATCATACCTGGGGGGAAATTTATGGCTTCCCATGTAGGTCCCTGGCCCTTTCCTATCTTGCCCCAGGAAAAAAAGTAGCTGGGAGCAGTCTACTGTTACCAGAGAAGTTTATGTTCCTGAGAGACTCCTTAGGAACAAGGGAGGGCAGGTACTAGGGCATAGGAATGGTGAACCACCCTGGATGCAATTTATATTAAGTCTGGCTGTTGCCTCAGGTTTTGTCTCTGCACTACCTCCTTTAAGAGCTGTTGGAAGGCCTGAATTGGAGACAGGATGTCAGCCAGAGAATCCCAGTTGTAGGTACAGGTTTTGACCTCTGTTGGGTGATAATTCTGTGCACCCACCTAACTGCAGGTGATGACTTTCCTGGCAATGTATTTACTCTAAGCAACATTGCTTGCTGCTACAGCAGCTCTTGGGGTCTTCACCACTTCCCTCATGCCAGTGTGACATATGTAACCTGATCAGTGTCTCCTGCCTCTACAGTGGCAACTGTCCTTGCCTGGAGCAACTACCCACCCCCAGAGATGTTCCTCAGAAACTACTAGGTGGCAGGGCAGTGGCAAATGGCACTTGTAGTGAAAAGCTGCAAAACCGCAGTAGCAGACTCAGCATGTCTTTCAGTGGCTATCACAGTTTGGAAACAATGTGGCATTAAACTTCACACCAATTAAAGGTCAAAAAAACAATAGTGTGTTCCAATTTGTTGTATGGCTCTGAGGCATGGACTTGATATTGACAAATATTTGGTGCATTCTAGAGATATTTCACCAGTGCCATCTGTGCATTGAACAACACATCAGATGGAAGGACAGAATTTATAAAATGTTTTGTAGCATGCCAGCATCCTGGGCTTGGCAGCTGTGATTAGCACTGCTCTGGTGGCCTCCAAAGGCAAACAATAGGATGAGTCCAGCAATGCTTCTTTGGTGACCTAGAAGATGTAAAATTGACAATACCAAGTGAGAACAGCTGATAACAAGTAGTTCATGCTGGTGCCAGACAGTTCAAGTTGGAACATCTCTGTTTGCAGTGTGATATTGAGCTGGGAAGAGAGGCAGCATGAAAATATGGAAATTCTGCCAGTCAGTAGCTGCTATGGCAGAAACGGCATTTACAAACAGAGCTTTAATTGCAAGGCATGATGCTGTCACCAGCAACTTCATTGCAGCCACAACTATTAGGGTAATAAAGTCTCCCTGTAGTGCTGACCTTCCTTTATCTCAGTTGATGAGCTAAAAAATAAAGCTTAGGAGTTATTACTCCACTAATTGTTTCTAACTGCATTTCTATATATTTCCCTTAGCCTCCTGGAGGGAAATGTACATATTGATTAGTATTAACTTTCAGCTGTCCTTCTGATCACAAATTAAAGGTAGCACCTTTGATGTGATTAAGGTGAGTGTACCAATGTAATCCTTTTCTTGCACCTGCTTTTCCCCACTGGGGTCCATTTATCTTCCCTCATGATAATGCAGTGTTTGGGAGAGGGTCGGCCAGGCATGTTCATTCTTTACATAACTCACTGGTCTCCAGCTCTCATTTGCTTGGATGTGTCAATATGACTTCCAGATGTTGCAACAGACCAAGTAAACTGCATTTCTTAGCCAGCTCATTCTGTAGGCAGACAAGATGGAGAGGGCTTTTGCAATAGGATTTTTCTAGTGCTGACAGAGGAGTCCCTTGGGCTTTGAAAATGTGTAGAAATCCCATTCCTAGTAGTTTTTCTTATCTAGGTGGAGGTTGGTTGGTAGGTAAGGGACACATGCACAGGTTCTTTTAGTTCACTCGATGCTGCTTTGAGTATACATACAGTTTCCCTGGCAGACAATGTAAGTTTTGCATTATGACACTTCTGAAAAGGAGCCTCTTTTGCTAGCCAGGCATGTACAGGAAATACATAGCTTTCTGGGCTTTATTAAAAACACTGTTTTTAATAACTTTTCTAGTGTGACTGATGGGAAGGAAAAACTCTATAGTCACACAGAAGAGGATTCCAAACTGTCTGCATTCAGGGAAATCAGAGATTTATGTAGTAGTTAACAAGGAGCTGTTTCAGCAACCATTGTGGAAAACAGTGATGAACTGCAGTCAAGATTCAGAAGCCATCAAGTAAGTCTGCCCTAGTACTCAAGGGATAGCCATCAAATAATGTGAAAAAACAGTGAAAGTCAGGAGAAAAATCTTATGATGCAGAAGTTCACAGCTGGGAAAAAAGATTCCCCCAGACTCCCGCATGGCTATGGGGACAGGGATGCTGCAGAAGAGTATTAGAGCTTGGATCTTATCCTCTGAGGAACTATGGTGACACAGAGTTCTTAAATTCAATTTCATGTGGCCTAAGACTAAAGATATATTTGTGGGGTAATCTCAGGGAGATCAATACATTTACATGTATAGAAAAGTGGCCAGTTTGTCCTCTGATGTAAATGAGCATAGATCCATTATCTTGATGGTGTTGAATATATTCCAATGTAGTGACCTGGCATAAGATTTAGAAAGGTACAAACTCTACTTTTCAACTCTAGAACGGCACCCATATAACTCAACTGGCCTTATTTGTCTCTGCTGGCATTAACCCCGTTAAGTACTTTGCAGTTCATCTGTAAACAGCTTTTGGTTCTCCTTAAGTTCCTTTCCCATACACGGATTTTTTTCTCGTCCACTTCATATCATTAAAACAATGATGCAAACAACAACCAGAAGAAACACAGATACCAAGGACTGAGCAAAGCCAAAATGCTGCAACCGTTTTACTTACACCCATCTCTTTGGGGGAGAATAATCTGCACCAAAAAAAAAGAAAAAAAAAAAAAAAGAAAATTGTCCAAAGAACTAGGTAACTATTTGAGCTTATATTAAAAACACACATTCTCTTTTTATATTGGAAGAGCAGTAAGATGTATGTGCCAGATTCTCAGCTGGAGTAACTGAGCACAGCTACACTGATTTACACCAGCTGAAGATCTGCCCAGATGTTCAGAGAAGGGTGGACGGATGAATCTTCCAGTTATACGCAATTTAGATTGACAATTACTTCCCAAGCTCAATAGTTCTTCAGAGATGCTGAAGTATCTTGTAAGCCATCCAGATATAAATGTCAAATCCCCATTATTTTCCATGGATCCTAGGGAGCAGAAAATATTGTAGACTTATTCTTCAAAGATGTGGGTGAAGGCCACATGAATGCTGTAAGACTACTGAGATACAGTATCTCAGAAACAAGATCTCAGGAGGATCCATGGGCAGATGTGGTCAGGCACAGAGCTTTTCTGGAGCTGTGTGTTTTTGATGTGCCATGGTAAATGCTGAAGGTAATGTGCGGGGGGCGGGGGGGGAAGGAAGGCAGAGCAAGGTCATACTGAAGACTGTTGGACTTGTCTAGCTGGGTTGAGGGAAAAGCAGGGCAGAACCATCACCACAGGGAGAAGGAAAGAGAAAAAACATGCTGCACTTCATCATATCCTCCAAGGAGCTTCCCCTCAGCTCTGTGGCAAAGCCTCCTCACCTTGCTGAATGGGAAATCACCTGCAACCCTAGGAAATACAAAAGGAAAATGGCAAGAGTTAGCACATGCCACTGCTGCTCTGTGGAAATGTTTACTTTGAAAAGCTTTAGATTGTGCTAAGATATCAAGGTGACAGGAGTGTAAGATCAGATAAAAAATGAAGCCTCAACCCTCACAACTTCAGGAATTTTCACGTCCCATTGTCAGTTATAGTTGAAGGAGAGTGCATGTCCCCTGCTGGAAGCATCCTGCAGAAGTACTGGGACAATTGCTTGCCCCACTTTTGTCCAGGTCACTTGCACTGTAGTGGGTACTGTTCTTTCCTTTGGGCAGTCTCCTGCTTTAGGACTTGTCACTTGTCCATTTCCCCTTTAATGACACAAGATTCACAATAGAAGGTGCCTCATGGCTTAAGCTCTCAAGTATCTGATATCTTCTGTGCATTTCAGGGGGGTAACATGTTCTGGGAGCAAGAAGGCTTTCCCTTCTTGGTAGAGAACAGGGAGAGGGATGTCAGTCTGTAATGTATCTCAGATGCCTGTGAAACTTTATTTACAGTCCCAGAAGCCCCAGCAGAGTAAAAAACTGTCTTTGAGCTGAGGGCACACAGATTCTTGCAAGATTTGACTTGCCCATTCAGCTTGTTTGGGGCAAAATTTAGGCTGCCTGGTACTGCATCTGGTGGGAGAAAACATACAATGACTACAACAAAAGTCATCACATTCTTAGCCAATTTAGCTGGTATTTCCAGGGACAATAGCTGTTCTCAACAGTTTCTAAAGGCTTCTGCACGTGATGAATCATAAGGCTATGCTTAGAGATGGCATAGCTGATTTTATGTGATGCACCCAATAACCACATGCCTGCTAGAGGACTTCTTCTTGGCTTGTAGGCTTCACCTCATGACCTCATTTTCAAGCAAGAGTTAAACTATAACTAAATTGCTTTTCAGGTTGGTACAAACAGAGCCTGAGGCACTCTCTGCATTTTCCTCAATTAAAATAGAGAATAGAAGCACTTTGGACAGTGGACCCAGTCTCAGAGAGATGTGCCATGTCCAGTAAAGCAGCTCTACTGGCTGGCTATGGATATTAGGGATAAGGAATACAGGTTATTTCCATCTGTGCTCCATAGGAACTGGGGTTGCCTTTCAGAACTTTTTATGTTGGATATTTTTTATCTCAAAAGTGGTCAGGAATGGCTCCACATTTCCGCAGCACTGATCCCAGTGAGGACACTGCCTGTGATGGAAGACATCTAAGTTCTAGCACAATATATAGACTAAACCCATGAATATTTGCATTGAAATGCTGCGTGTAGGGCCTGACAGAGTAGTTGAGGAAGAGGAGGAAAGGGAAGCAGAAAAAGTTCCAGGTGCCCTGTGTAGGTCTGGGTTTTCTGTTATTCTCCCACAAATCTGGCGAATCTCCAGTTTTTGCTGTCTGTTTGCAAGACAGACTTAATTACAAAAAATAAAAGGCTTTCTTCCACATTGACATCCACACTGACTGTGGTTTTTTTTTCCTCAGGTGGAAACAAGCTGTGGTAATGTGACAACATAGATTTACACTGCTTAAAGTACCTTTCTTCCTCTTGTAATTTTTTTTTTCTATGGGTACAACCACAGAGCTTTTGAAGATACCGTGTTAATATATAGAGAGATATACTTTGGTTTTCACTCTTTAATTACACTTCTTTATGGAACAAGCTAAATCCAATCATAACTGCCCCTCCCTCCTCTGCACACCTATTGAAAGGTGGCAAAGTATTGCACATTCCTCTGAGTTTTGCCTGGTCAAGAGAGGTCACTTTGGTTCTGCTCGTATTTTGTGGCTGGAGGGAAGTTTTTTCAGGTCTTGGTTCACTTCAGCAAACACATTGGTCGTGGCAAACCTTTGTGATGGAGAGAGGCAGAGCGTTTGAAAATAGCATTAGCATTTGCAGAATAGCTTTAGTGAGTGCAAGCACCTGTGACTATAATATGTGTACAATAGGTTCCCCTTCTTGGACTTCCCAGTTGGTCCTGACCCCAGCACCTCCACCGATCTGGATGGTGTATGGCCCACCGTGGGCTATGGACCTTCTGCTACATGTGGTCAGACAGGGAAGCCTGTGTGTGAGAGGCATCAAAATCTGAAAAGTTTGGGGTTTGGTTTTTTTTTTTCCTTTTTTTTCTGAAACCCCAAGTCTGAGAGTATTGTGACAGTAGCAAAAATCACATGGAAAAATAATTTACTATGGGTTAGATGATAGAAAATTCAAGCAGCATGTGAAGAATTGGTTGGGAGGGATTCTTCTGTGCTTAGAAATAGCATTTACATTTGTTCTTCTTATTGAAATAACATTTCTTGCTGGAATGCTGGCAGCTCAGCTCAGGCTCCATCTCCTCCTTTTCTTCTGCGTTGCTGTCTGCTGTGATGTTGCCATGTAAAATCCTGCCCAGCTCTTGGTAAAAGTGAAAATATTCTGCAGGATTTTGGAAAACATCTGTGTTTTTCTTCACTTAAGCTTCTAAAATGGCTGTGCAGCACTGGCACTCAGTGTTATACAGATGCTGTTCTGCAGCCAGTCTGGATCAGTGGTTAACGTATAAACAGAGAGTCTTTTGGGAGACATACACATTTAAGATGTTGTATGCAGACATTCACTCTGCTAGCGTGCAGTCGCCTCTAGGGATCTGGGATTGCAGTTGTTAAATGCTGCACAGCAATGTTAGGTAACATGAAGAAGGGGAGAAGTAAGCAGAGCCTTGCTGAAGTCTGTATGAGCACATAGTAAGTAACTGCTGTTGCCTAGATCTTGCTCTGCAACTCTTGCTGAATCTCACTTTGAATTTGTTTTGGTCGATCCTTCCTCTTGGAAGCAGTCCTAATCCCTCTTTCTGCTGGACTAGGGTTGTTCATCTCTGACCATTTGTTCTCCTTTAGACTCTTAGGAGAAAATGCTCTATATAACTCAACCGCTTGGGCCATCCCTTTTCATCCTCTGAGTATTTTCAGGACTGGGGTTTTCCTGCATTCACAGGTCCCTCCCACCACCCCATATTTCCAGTAGAACAGTTTGGGCCTGTGTGTGCTCTCTCCCTTCCTGACATTTGCATCTGGGCAAAGAACCCGCTGGATCCATTGTGCCAGATACAGCTGATCAGCCAAAATCTCAGTGGTGTGTGAGATAACAGAGGAGAGGGGGCAGGCACAGAGCCTTGCTGATACATGTCTCTCTCTGTCCTTTTACCTTCGCAGCCACTCCAAGCTACAAGATGAACATGCATTTGGGAGCAGAGGCAGTTCTGGGCCAAACTTCTCCTTCAGACTAAAATACCCTGACTCCTTAGGGCAGGTAAAAGAACAATACTATCAGTAGCTTAATCTTAGGCAGGAGGCACAGTATGTTGTGTTGGATTTGTTTGGAAATGGAAATTCTGTTCAGCTTTCGGAGTGCTCAGGAAAGTTTGCAATTGCTAATGGGATTTTAGTGAAGTGGAAATCTGCTGATTATCCTGATTAATTGGGGGTAGGGGAGTTAATTCAGGAGTTTGAGGCACTGATTCATATGGGCTCCTTCTGTCACTTGATACTGCTTATATACATTTACACAACAGTTTTTACCAACATGGATTTTTCCCAAAGAAATACTGAAATCAGGGAATATGTCTGACTTGGTGTATGAGAAGTGAAAGTCCTTGGCTTCTCTGTCTCTCAGTTTTTCCATCTGTAAAACGGTTGCAAAGGTTCTTGGAAATTATTTTGATACTGCACTTTGAAAATACACTGATAAAATACATCATGAGTAAAGCCTATGTGTTACGCTTTGCAATGCATATGGACCCATAAAGGACTGTCAACCTACCACATGGTGAACAGGGGAAGGCTGGGCAGGTCATCTCAGTGTCCCCTGGAAGAGGTTTTGCTGCACGCTTTCTGTTGTCCATGGAGGTGGGGGTTGTCAGGAGGGCAGCAGCAGCTCCCTCTGCTTTCCTTGGGAGAGGGCATCACAGCTACATCTTCTCTCTGTTAATGTTGGTCAGCTGTTTTCTTGCAACTGTAAGCTCAGAGACCTCTAGAACCCTTTTAGGGGTTTGCAGTGATTTTCAGAATAGTTTCTGCTCACGTCCCTGCCCAAGAAATGATTTACATTATTCTGTTAGCATTGCACCTGCAGTTCATTCTACCTTAGCTTGCTGAAGATCCTGTTCAGATTGAAAGGGCTGTTTTATTGACTTGTGTATAATGAACTCTTGCTAACATTCTCTAAGAGAGCAAAGGTGCATCTCCTTCTTGTTCTGATTTTGCTGGCCTGTTGCTCTTTCTGTGGAAACGGGCACTTGCTATTGATGTGGTTTGGGTATTGACTCAAAGCTTTTGCCTTCCTTTTCAATTACATCTGATTAATTTGGACAATGTAACAATTTATTTGAGTCTTATAGTTATCTTTGCTAGGGAAATAGCTGAGGTCCTCAGCTGCAGACACAAAAGTGATCCAAATTTTGGCTAATGTAGAAAGGCAAATAAAGTAGCAAACACCTGCTTCCAATAGCTTTGGCTATCCTCTCACAGAAAAAAAAAAAAATCCATTATTTTGAGATCAATACAAAGTTATATTTGGAAAAACACAATCTAAACTCTGCTGAAGTTCAGTGCAACTCTAGGGGGAGTTGGGAGCTCTCAAACAACAGAGACTTGGGGAATCTGGTTTGCTACCTTTGGGCTTGCCTTTTTGTAAAAGTAGGGTGTTTTGCTCAGGTATCCTTGGGACCTCAATGGGAGCTGAAACTTTTCTGCATCTATGAAAATGAGGGGAAATTGCTACTTGGCCTTCAGCACTTAGTATGTGGCTGGAATTTAGGTACATGCTCAATCTCAAAATTAACTCTACCACAACTGTATGGACATGACTTTTTACCCTGTTGAATGTGTTGCTGAATGCCCTTTTTTTTTGAGATTGAGTGTAAGTCTCAAGTTTTTATAATACATGGGTTGAGAAGAGCTCACTTCTCAGGTTTTGAGCTTCCAATTTTCCAGCTTAAAATGGAGAATGCAAAATGTTTCTGCAAGATTTCTCCAAGAACCTGTGCATGGCTGATGGGCCAGGGGTAATGCAGGTTCTGTTTTCTGTCTGGGAGCATCTTCTCCAAGTGGGTGCATTAAACATGGATGGTCACAGGAGAGTGCTGTTCTTGCTTGCAGAGTGGTATAGCAGTCATGGCTCATTGTTGGGCATCCTCAGCCTCATTTTAGTGTTTCTTGAGCTGAATGTCTCACATCTAAATGGTATTTGTGGCAGATCATCTTCAACCTTAACCTCTTTCTGCAGGTGAGAGTCAGGAGGTGCATTGTGGGCTCAGCCTAGAGCCCTAAAAACTTGAGGCACCTCCTCGGAGATGAGAGAGGAAAGTTTTTTGTCTTCATTTATAGCAAGCTTTCTTATATTTATGTTTTCTTATATATTTCCTATCTTACATTAATAATTCCCTATACTGGGCTTGCTTACCTCTTGTGTTAGGCTCTTTTTCTTCATATTGTATTATTCAACCATCCCCATCAGGCCCTGCTTTTGCCTAAAGCCTTCCCGGATGTAAACGAACACAACAGCACTAGGCTAGCCATTATTTAAGTTATACATTAATTCAAAGCTATAGTAGGACTCCATTACTTGCCTGTAACAGATTACTTATAAATAGTAAAATATTTAGTGGTTTCGATTTTGTTACTCAAAAAAAACCCCTCTAATGTCTTATATCCAGACTGTGCTAGCAATTGGGAAGCAAAAGGGGTTAAATAATTATTAGGA
>JANHGN010019129.1:0-19776 GCA_024605025.1 Megaceryle maxima | reverse complement strand
ACCCAGCATGTCAGAACGGGGGGCATGCAAGAGTGGTTTTGGAAAAAAAAAAGAAAATTTTTAGATTTTTCTAAAGATAAAAAAAAAAAAAAAAAAAAAAAAAAAAAAAAAAAAAAAAAGGGTAGTGCCACCACTGGAAGTTTGCTGCATCTCAAGCCCCCTTGTGAAACTACCACTTACCTCAGTGAGTCACATGTCCCAAGTAGTAAAACTGTCATATTGTTCTTGTTTCCCAGTTTCCTTATTTATAATGTAAACATACATCCTTTGAGGAACCTGACCTTTTTCAGTGTTTGTGTTTGATTATAATTGAACTATTTGCATAGGAGACCAATTTTCATTCTCTGCTCTTGTGGCAAGTACACCACGTTTTCTATTAACGCAGTTGGTTTTCTGATTACTAAGGAAACTAAAAAGGTTTACAGACAATAATGTCATAAAACATGCAAAGTTATTAGATGTACAGCCTATTATTTCTTTTTATGGGCAGACCAGGATGTTAGAGGAACCTTTCTCGAGTCTCCCAATCTCTGCCTGGCTGTTTACCAAAATGATCAAAGTTCCCAGGCTTGAAGTTCTGCTTTGCCCCTTGAGGCTGCTGTGTGTTTTCATGTCTATTCCCTCAGGTTTCAACCTTGCAAACTGAACAGGAGTTCAAGAGTTAAATGCTGGTCTTTCTGCATCAGCTTGGTCAACTGTAGCAAAACACTGTTTGTTCTGCCGGTGTGGCACAAACAGGAGAAGAAATCTTGGGAAGGCTGGGCTTGAGTTAGCTGTGCATGGGCTCTTCTAGACCCTGTGCCAGCTTTGACAATGATTTGTAACAGCTGGGTTAGCAGAAGGGATAAGCTAAATACCAGGGGAAATGTGGCTGCAGAACCTCTGTATCAGGTCTTGGAACACTGGGTGGTTTAGCCTCTATGGGAGTTACATAGGAAGAGATGGTGGGGGCTTAGGATGACCTCCCATGATGCACAAAGGTAGAATCATGGAATAAATCAGACTGGAAGGAACTCAGCAGGTCTCTGGTCCAACTCCTTGTTCTAATCAGGGTTCACTTAGGTCAGGTTGCTATGGGCCTTCCAGGGTTTGTAAGGCTTGTAGGTGCGCGCATCATAACTGGGCAGGCAGTTGGGTTTGCTGGGGGTAGCCTGAGGCGCACAGCTCCTCTGCTGATCTCGTGTGACATGCTGCCTGACTCACAAGGCTGAGAGGTTCCTTTGTCACTGTGCATGGCTTCCCTGTTCTGGAAGCACAGGTGCTAAATGCCTGCAACTGCATAGGCTCTGTAGGTAGGCAGGGCACCATGAGATGTCCACTCTGACAGCCCACAAGCTCCTAGGTTGTTTTCCTTCTAGGACATTTTTAAATCTCTTTCTTGGCAGGTGGGAACGTCCTGGGTGTGAAGGGACTGCAAGTCCCAAGACAGATGGTACTGGCATGCAACAGGGGAGAAGTCTCAAAGGATGGGGTTTGGAGGACATTGTGCTGTCCTTGCCCAGGACACAGCCATCTCATTCACCACACTGCATGGAGGTCTTGAATGCCACTACTCACCTCATCCAGCTGCTCAGCCCTGTGGCAGGGCAGTCAGCACTGAGCCACTCATGCATCTTGCCTTGTTAAAGCCTGTTTTGTAGGCTACAATGTCACATGCCACCAAGTGATCTGGGGACAGTGTTGCTCAGGCCAGATCTCAGAGGATGTTGTGCTTTGATCTTTTCTTTTATTCCCTGCAAATGTAAGAAACCACAAAGATTTCAACTCCCTCAGAAATTGCCATGAGATGAAAATCCTGCTGAAGAACAATAGCTGCAACATGATTAGAACACGCTTTTCTTTTTGTTCCTACGTGTTTCGTGCAGTGCTAGGCTGTGGTTATGCTTGTGGAGCAAATAGTTCATTCCTACTGTTACCATGTGGCAGAAGCACTCCAGAGATGTGAAAGCGAGGAGGAGCCATTGCAGTCTTATGTTGGCTCCCATGTGCCCTAAACCAAAATTCCTGTTTTGGCTGCCCTGAGCCTATAAATGAGATTATAATTGGGATAACCTGGATCTGGCCTGCAGAACAGTTTAATCCAAATTTCTCAGGGTCTGTAGGGCTGCTGACAGTTCAGAGTGGAATCCAACCCTGTTCTGAGGACTGGTGCAGACTCTTAGGATGGTATAATAGCTCAGCATAGCGTATGTGTAACTGCACTGCAGTTACTGTAGCAGCAGTAAGTTAAATCTCACGATATGCATACACATTATCTTTAAATGTATTTCTTTTAAAAGTCTTCTGGCTATGCCCATTTCAGATGCCAGGGTGTCAACCAGACCTACCACAGAAAGTGAGTTTATCACCCCTGAAGAAGCCCCTAAGGAGGACATGGATCTGATCCATTGAGGATGACAAATCCACGTCCTCTCCTTGGAAGCCGTTCTGCTGATTGTCACCCTCAAAGTTAAAAATTAAGCTGAGGAGGTCTGTGCATGAGCATACTACACTGAGGTTATTGCTTTATTTCTTCTATAAAATCTCTCCCAACCTGGGGCACTGTTGTGTTGAGTATGTGGTGGGGGGATGGATGAGCCTCACATCTGTCACAAGATCAGCCTGGCCTTGCTGGTTGGCACTTGCATCAGCCTCTATCCTCACTCCTTCTTGTGACCCAAATGCCATCAAAGAGCACTCCACATCCATAAAACTTCAGTTTATTGTAATCACTTTCTTCGTAAAGGAGTTTTATAACCTACCGAAGCAACGTGTATAAAGAATCACTCTGGGGCCACTGGAGCACCTGCTGGGACCAGCACCAGAGCCATTCATTCATGGGGGTCAGAGCTGGCAAACCTCAGCTTTGCCCTGGGGGAAAACCCCAGTAATCTCAAAGTCCCCTAGGTAAGCAGTGGCTCTACCTTTTGGCTCTAAGCAGAAGGATAAAGTTAGCTACCTCTGAAAGCTTTTGCAGGAAGTGTTAGGATGGCGGGTATGTTGGAAGGCTGCCAGTGTAAGGGGAGGACAGGGACTGAGGGATGTTCCAGTGACCATTTGTTTGGCATTTGTCTAAGTTCCCTGGAAAATGAGGAAAGGTCATTTCAGGTGGCTGCTTGAGTGATGTGGGCAAGGCTGCACATGAAGCCTGTGGTGGCAGTAGGGCCAGGAGCTGAATACCACGTCCCAGCCTCAGAGAATCTGTCTTCCCTGCAAAAACCATCAGGCTCTGCCCCATCCCAGACTTTCCTCCTGGATTTGTAACAATCATTTCCTTTTATTAATTTGTGGCACGGAGGAGGAGCTTCAAAAGGCCACATTAGGCTGAGACTTTCCAGTTCCCCTTCAAAACCAAACGTTTCTTTCCCGCTACGCCAGCAGGGAGGAGCTGTATGAGGCACCATCCTCACTCCTGGTCTTGCAGCTCCACCTGCTGTTGCTGTGCGCTTCCCAAGTGGGGCTGCAGGGCGCTAAATCGGGATGGTTTTCTCCTTGGAATAAGGATTAGGCTTAAATTTTCTTGCTAACCTCAAGGGGTTCAAGGAATTATTAATAAAGATTCATATTTTTGTTATGCACCAGGAAAAAAAAGTTTCAGCTCTGGTTCAGCTGGAAGGAAAAGCCCAACTACCGTTCCCACACAACCAACTTCTCTTGGGGTCCTGTGGCAGCTTTTAATGCCAACAGCAGCTCTGGTGGCTCTGAGGAAGGCTGGAGGTAAGGGGGTCTAGGGCACTCTCAGAAGGCTAGGCACTGCCCTGAGAATTTGCCTGGGACCCAGGAATGCACTGGCTGGCTCATCCTGAGAGGAGAAGCCCACCGTAACCCCTTTTCTCCATGCATGATTTCCAAAGGGGCCATGGGCTGGCATAGAGGCTGGAATCAGACCTCCTTCTCCCTCAAAATGCAGTCCTGTATTTCTTAGTCAAATAAACAAATCCCATGATTTCCATGGTGATGGGAGCGATAATTTGGGAATCACATGGGATTATTATTTTCCTCTGAGAAAAGGCCAAAAGTATTCATAGCTATGAATTGGAAAATGTTCATGGATTTGTATTTACTTTTTAATTCATTTTCTTACAAGCCCTTTTCCCCCCTAACATTTTGGATTGCTTTGCTGTTAGATAATGGGAGAATTTCAGTAGTCTGTTTAATTTCCAACCTTTTTATTAAGAACTCAAAGAGGTAATGATGAAAAGGTTACAAATATTCCTTTTAAAATAAACCATATCCATGCTCTGATCCAGATATTGGAGTTATTTTAACTTAAAATGCAGAGGTGTGCTTCATGCACCTCTTCCACTATGACAGTGCTAAAACACCATTAAAGCTCGCCCTAGCTGCCTCTGTTTCCTATCACTATAATAGGACTAATATCCTTTAACCGCAAGAGGTTTGTCAGGTTAAAAAGGAGCTGCTCAGGAATCACAGTAAGGGCACCCAGAACATTGCCTTTGCAAGCAGCAAAGAACAAGTGCATTGAACAGGTATCACAAATTCCTTTGGATAACTTATGGAAAATACTATATTCCTTTCAGCTGAGAGCAACATGGGCAGAAGATATTCATACCAGTCTGTAGACCTGCACATCAAAAGCTTGCCTGCCTCCTCAGCTGTGTTTTATTTTAGCTGTTCCGGATGTTGTGGGTAACATCTGCATGCTGCTCCTCTCTCTCTTCAGGCTACCACCAGAGAGCATCTCCAGCAACTGTCCTCTGGCTGGAAGGTGTCAGTAATGTAAAGGTTCTGGCCCCTGCCTCTGTCCTGAGAGGCCAAGGACAAAGAGCCCTAATATCTTTCTAGCATCTTTCAGTTCTGCCAGAGGTTAAACTGAACCCTAATCAGGAGTGTTTGGACTTCCCTTCATCTATTTAAATGCTGAACAAATGTTAAAACTGTTTGGCCAGAAATGCAGGGGGAAGAAAGGCTCTTACAGCCCTTCCCTGAACACAGATTTAATGACCAGCTTTCCTCCATTCCACCCCTCAGATGTATCAGAACAATTAGCTAGTTGGTTACTTGTATGTCCTACTCCATGGAGGGCTTGTCTTCTGAGTAACTCCAGGATTTCCTCCACTGCCATGGAAGAAATCCATAGTCTTTCTATAGTTCATTCACCTTTTGAGGACTTTGAGGTGTGATACTGCTTTTTTTCCTTATTGTGAAGTTAGTTGTCTTGTGAATAGTTAACACTAGCTGATACTGGTACCAGCAAGAGAGCTGTTTCTAGAGCTCTTTCTACCCATGAGAAGTTCCACATCTTTCTTCATAGGAAGCTGAGTAAAAAGTCTTCTCAGCAACTCATCTGCTGAGACTGAGGACAGGCAAAGGTCTTAGCTCCTGAAAGCCTCTTCTCTGCTCATTCATCTGCATCTTAGTCTGTGTCTCCGTTCAGTCTGATATTCTGTGCTTTGTGGAAGCAAAAAAGTTGGAAAATATTAATTCAGAGGTCTGTTCCAGTCAGAAAATGAAACTCTGGTCTGGTTCCAGAGTGGTTTCTGGTTGCTGCAAAAGCCTGAAATGTAAGAGAGCTCCTGGTTCTAACTCAATCTTTATGAGCCACAGGGAGCAAGTCATTTGAGGTGTGCTTAGATTGTTTCAGCCCAGCTGGGACATAGGAGGAGATGGGAGTGCCTGGAGTGGGTGTGTTGGCATGTGCCTGGGTTTCCACCAAGTCCTGCCCCAGATGTGTGCTTTTCTGGGGTGACCCAGTCTGCAGAGATGGGGGCAACACCACCAGTCAGGGCTGGGATCATCACTGCAGCCTACTGTCGTAACATTGATAGTGGGGGAAAAAAGGGCTGGGAGCTGTTGTTGTTCCAAACTTACCTATTGAACTAACAGCTCAACAGTTTCCTTGAAGCTGCACGTCTGTTGGAACACCTCTGGGCAGCCCCTTGGAGCTGCTTGGCATTGCCCTGCCCTCTAGCATTACACCTGCAGCAAGTCCTTGGTGTTTTGTATCAAGAAATTATTTGATTAATGAAGTCAAATCTAGGAAGAAATCTTTTTGAAGGCAGCTTTTCCACTGACAAATATCTCCAAAGACCATGGACAGGAGCTGATTTTAGTAGCTGAGAAAAGAGAAACATATGCCTTGTCATCTGTGGCATGGATGATATAGGGACCAAGCACTCCTCAAAGCTGCAGCCACTGTAAAGTGATGCAGTGTGAGCCCCCATGGCCTTGCGGCTGGTTTACCTGGAATAGTGGGAGAGGAGGGAGAAGCAGTTTTAATGGCTGCTGAAGGCTCCATCCTAGTACAACCCACATGGAGGGGACCTTCCTTGTGGATCAGGATGGGGGCCAGATGCACCAGATGAGCATCCCAGGAGGAATGCAGCAGTGGCATCCATGGAGGTCTCCAGCTCTGCCCATCACTGGTGGGCAGGACACAAAGCTCAAACACCCTTGAGGAAGAGTTAAAACTTTCAAATCAATAGGAGTACCAGCATGAAGGGACAATGTGTCCATCTCCAGTACTGGAGGCTCAGCATGAAGGGTCAGACCATCAGGCAGACATGCACAAGCACGTTTGGTCCTACATAGGAATGGAGCAATCCAGGGACCTCTGGAGCCATGTCTCTGCAGTTCGGTGATGCAAATCCAAGGCAGCATTTTGTTTTGTGGATTGTTTTTTTTTCCACACCCAGACAACTTGCCTTCTCAGATCATCCGCTGAAGGATTTTTCTGGGTCATCACAGACTCTCCTCATGGCCCACACCACAAGGCCCTGGGTCACAGTAGCGCAGGTGTGCTGGTCCCAGGGACATGAGGATGTGGTGGGGGGTGCAGGGTGACATCTCTTGGACCTGATCCTTGAAACTAGGTCACTTCCTGTGACAGCAGAAATGACTCCCAGCACAGATGGCAGATGGGGCCTGGGAATGACCTTGCCTCTTGGTCATTTTCTCATGCCCAGGTTTAGCTGATGCACTGCCCTGCAGGCAGTCTTTGGTGGCATGTGCACCTGGGGCTGAGCTTGCTGTGGCCAGGAGGTCCCTACAGCCATGGGGACAGCTGGGATAGCCACTCATTCAGGGCCAGGCAGAGGAGCTGGAGCTAACAGGGGATGGTCTGTAACTCTCTGCTGTCTGGGTTTTTTGGGATTTGTTCAGGCATTGTCACCTCCTGTGGTAGAGGTGCCTTATATCACAGTGTCACCCCTCCGGAGTAAAGAAGTGTCCTGCTGCAGCTCACCCCAGGAAGAAAGCAGGCCCCTTTCCCTTCTCTTGTTCTTCTCTCTCTCCCTGTCATGTGCCCTGTTCTTGTGAGGGGCATCCCTTAGGAAAGAATGGGTTGACACAGTCCTCTCCACCTCTCAGCCATCAAATTCACTTCAACACTTTGAAGGAAAGAAAAAGAAAACCTTCACTGGTTGTACAAAAGCAATTGTACAAATGCTGCAATGGCCATTCTAAACTCACCATTTTTACTCATGTCTAGTTATTGCTGGGAAAAATGTAGATAATAGAAGTAATAAAGATGCTTATCTAAAATCTGGCCTTAGTGGGCAGTTTTAAATACCTTAACTGATCTTGAAAGTGTTGCTGTTTTCTCTCATTTGAAAGTGCACGTAATAGAAGTTACACACATTTGAGGACTTTGTTTATTGGTGAAAAAAAGCACAGGCTTCTATTACATTGTTATGCCATGTAAGCACCTTGCATAATTACCTTAGCCCCAACATAATTTTAATTATGTTAGAATTAGTGCAAAGAATTTTATCTGAGACTTATGTAAATATTTTGTGCTCTCACTACTTTGATGTGCCTAGAAAGAGATTAAGGTTTGCTTTGATAATTAGTCTGTTGCATGTGGCCAAAAATTCATTACAAACACAGTTAATTAAGTTGTCAAAAAAGCTTTGGTCTCTGGCGGGTGAGAATAATTCAATAATTTTGTTTGGCTTGACAGGGGATTTTCCTTTTATTGCTATCAACCCTGGCTGTCCTTAGGGGCCCACAGCAGAGTGGCATTTTCCAGGAGGCCACGCAGGGCAGTGCAGGACATGGTGCACATGGTGGTGCCACCTCGGGGCTGTAGCACAGGGATAGGAAACATCAAATCTGAGCTGAAGGCAAGTGGGGGTGGCCACTCCAGATGATATCATCATGGCTCTATGCCAGAGGGTGGATGTAAGTAGAGGATCCCATCCGGGAACTGGGGAAGCAAGAGACACTGATGTTTATCCTTCAGAAGTTATCTGGTCCTTCTGGAGGATGAGGAGCCCCAGGGCCAGTCCTGCCACTCAGAGGTAGTAAAAATGGTGTGGATAGCCCACCTTGTGTCTGGGAGTTGGGCTGGAGAAATTCTACTGACTGTTCATATTGTGGGTCCAGACTGGGAACAAATGCTTTCACATGCTCATGGAATAAGAAATCAAGATTTCCCAACTATCCTTTCCCTGTTGCAGGATCTTGTCAGGTAGATTTCAGTCTGTCATGAGCCCTGTATACCCCTACAGCATTGTGTCCCAGTACAGCAACCGTGGTACGGTGGGAGTACCAACCTCTCTGGTGAGTGAGACCTCTTGACACTGTGACTGCACTTTGAGCTGGTGTGCTGTAGCCCATCCTCTGTGTGTGAGCCATGGCTGCTACTGGTCTTCATCCCAGATAGGTGACTGGGAGCCCTGGGAGAAGTGTGGGTTTGGGGCATCACTCAAGGACCAAACATTGAGCGCCTCCAAATGACTCATTTTAATTTCAAAAAGCCTATTTGTTTTATCTGGCAATTAGCTTGCATCCTTCATAGAAAATGACTCCATAAATACCACCAAGCTCCTGGCCAATCTCTCCCTTTAAATATTTTTAAAGTGCATGATTAATACACTTCCCCAGCCCCTGTCTGGGACTGTGCGGGGAGGTCAGGGAGCAGGTAAATGAAAGAAAATGGCTTCACTTGGCATTGACTGGGCTATTAATCACTGCCCATTTTCTATAAATCATGGCAGATGGCAGAAACAAGCAGGTACTCATGGGAAATGACACATTGTGCATGACGGGAATTGCGGATCACAGCAGACACCAGGAAAGAAGAGGTTGCTCCTTGCCTCACTGTCCCCAGTAGAGGAGGGCCACTTGCACTGCACCTGCTATTCACCTCTGCATGACAGCTCTGCCTTGTAAAAACAGCTGTAAAAACTTGCAGGAGCCCTGCAAAATTCACTGTGTCACTGCTGGGCTGGTTGGGTCTGTTCGGGGATGTCTCTGTTTCTCATCAGGCATGGAGGCAGCAGTGAGGAAGGTTTGCAGCATTTGGACAGTGAGCATTAGCATCTTTTAGCCACTGTGGTGAGGTATACTTTTAACTGGAGCAGTAATTAAAAATTTTTGCTCCCAACAGCAAGTGCTCATTGTTGCTTTTGCCTGATACCAGAAGCAGATGGGAAACATGTGAAAAGAGCTTACATGGAGAAAGTGAGGAGGACAGATAAATCCTAAAATGAGCATACGTTTGGCAACTTGTGTTCATCCAGGTACTTTCTATACTGTACTCTTGGTGGATCCCCTTTGCATGCCTGGGAAATAAGGGTTCTCCCCTCCAGAATGGGTGACCCTCTCCTAATACCGCCCTTCAGTGCTGTGGGAGTTGTTTCCCAGACTCCATGTCTGTAATGAATCATATAGCAGCAGCTTTGGGTGGTAGAAAGCAGAAGCTATTTTTTTTAGGAGGACACACAATGCTATATGTATAAATGAACCAAAAGAGCATTTAATATGGAGGCTGTATTAAAGATAAGGCAAATAAAATTTATGAGCCCTCTTCTCCTTCACGTTGCCAGTTCCAGTGAAACCACTGTTGCGTTTGGTATTTCTTCTCCAGGGAATGTTTTTTTTTCCTGTCACCTCTCTTTTCTACAGAAGAGGCAGAGGAATGTATTTTTTCCTCCTTGGATGCAAGGAGAGCTTACAGTGGGATAATCAGTTTTGCTCTCCCATATCCTTGCATTCCCCTGCTGATCCCAGCCAGACCTGCAGCTGAATGTCCTTGGTACTGCTCAGCAAGGAAGGTATCACTGCTGCCCACGGTGACTCCTGGACAGCTCTCACCTCCAGCCCTGGTACACAACAGCAACAACTGCCTTTTTGCTGGCAAAATATTTGGAAGAGCAACATAGGCCGGTGCCAGGCAGCTCGAGCTGGTGCTCTCAGCTAAGGCACAGCCAGCAGGGAGAAAATGGTCCAGAGTGGAGAAAACCAGTGTCATCTGCTCCAGGTCAGAGTCTGTTCTGTCAGCGGAGAAAAGGATGGACAAAGTTGGGTGGTGGACATTGTAAACGGGTTTAAGACTGATGGACAGCTCATGTCCATCCCAATGAAGGTTAATATGGAGAATGACTACCTAAGAGATATGGTGGATAGCTGAGTGTTCTGGGGTGAGTGTGTGCTGGTGGGCTGGCAGGGTGGGCATGAGGGTGAGGGAGTGGGGGTGTCACAGGGACTTGCAGAGTGACAGGCACAGAAAGTGAACTGGGAAGAAGACAGTCCTGCAAGCATGTGACCTGAAAAGGAAAAAAAACAAACATCAAAGAAGCCAAAAGGACCCATCAAGAGAGTGAGTGGGAGATGTGAAGCAGAAGATGTGTGAGATCCGGAGAGGAGAGATGAATATGCTATAGCCAAGAAAGCTTCACATTATAAAAAGCAGGCGGGGTGATGGAGAGGATGGCATGGGGACTTCAAACACCAGCTGGGTGGCCCTGGTGCTCGATGAAGTCATCTTCCCCAGCCCGGGAGCTGCTCGGGGATGTTGCGTGGCTCCCGTGGCTTCCCCCAGCTCAGCTGGATTGGATGAGGAAGACGGCTGGTCGCCTCCACAGACAGCTGCATGCAGATGTTTTCCAGCGAGGGAAGAACAGCGAGGGCGTAGTTTGAAAGGGAAAAATTGTAGTGAGGACTGGAGAAAAACTGCTGCTGAAGGAGACCCTGCTCTCAGGGGCTCTCTGCAGCAATACAGGGTGAAAGCTCTTTTTTTTTTTTTTCTTTCTTATTTTTTTTTTTGGCATTGGGTTACTTCCTACCACTCAGTATACTATTCAGATTGGATGTTTCTCACCCCAAACTGAACCTGTTTGGCTGCACTGGGCTCCCCATCTGCCCCACATCCCTGCTGCTCTGGCCATGGCTGGGCTGTTTCCAGGAGCTTTGAGGGGAGGGCTGGGTCCACCACCCCTTTCTAATCCCCTCCCAGCTCCCCCGCAGGCCTCATGGGGGCCTAATATTTGTGCATGTGTGTTTTAACACGGCATATGGTCTTCATTACATACAGACTTCTCACTTCCATAATTATACCATGATGGGAGTTCCTGTCAAAGCCATAAAGCAAATTCCCTTCCCCCATCCTATCCCTCCGCCCCCACCAGCCCTCCCCATGAAACTGGAAGGGGTCTCCAGTTTACAAGGAGACCCCCACCTTGGCAGTTGCACCGTTAACCCTTTGCACCCTCTGTTTTGGCAGCAGCTGGAGGAAAGATCAGCTTTCCCCACTGACACTTGTTAACAGGCAAAGGGGGGTGTCCACGTTTTGGTTGCGTGAGAAAGAGCACAGAGCCAGCAATGCATAAACTGTTCTGGGGAAACAGGGAGGAAAGAGGCACCCTAACCTAGCGTCCTCCTTGCCTGCTTTCTCACTGTAGTGAAGCGTGCCGAACCCACCCACCGCTGAAATACAAACCCCTCTGGGTAGCGCATGGCAGCTGCTTAACAATACACTGCAACATTACCCTATGGTTTAGGACAGGAAATTAAGGTGGCTGTATCTGCAGGGGAAATTTAAGTACACAGCCTGCACAATTACCTGAGTCAGAGTTTGGCCAGAGCCCTGCTCCTCTGAGAGCCACTACAGGGATGGATGCTGATGGCTGGTGCTCAGGTGCTGTGGGCCATCTCAGCTCCTGAGGATGTAGGCAGCCTGGGGCCATGTGGGCCATGCCCAAACCTTAGCTGGGGTGGTTGGAGGCAGGAAAACACAGAGAATTTATGTAAAAGTGGCAAATTCAGATTTTTTTAGGGGTGGAGGACAGGTGCTGTTGTACTGAAAGACATTGAGATACTGCAAATTTAGGTGCTTTTTTCATTTGGTGATTGATGGGAAAATAGGTTTGGGATAGTATTTATTTGTGCTTTAAATAGCAAGAACTAGAGAGTACTACTTCTCCCATCTGTGTCTTACTGGCCCCTAAGACAGGGTGCTGCTAAGAGGCAAGAAGGGACCCGTTGCCCAGGTGCTGCTCTAGCCTTTCTGTGCTATTGGGATGTCCCCAGTAGGTATGGGTAGATGGGCTGCAAAGGGCTTGTCCAAGCATCATGCAGGTGATCCTGCTCAGCACCATGCTTGCCATGGAAGGAAAAATCTGATTTCCCACTAGGTGGTAGAGAAGAGCTTGGATGAAAATCCTCCCGCTTCTCACAGCTGAGCACAAGGAAAGGGTGGGGGGCCATATAAAACTAAAGACTTTCCATTTTAACCAAGACTCCAGCAGACCCAAATAAACTGGGGTGCTGCTGCAGAGAGCTGAGTGACAGCCAGAGAGCAGACAGGGTTCTGAGCAGGGCACAAGTGCCAGCAGCCCTGCAAGCACCAGGTCCCTCTCACGACTAGCCCTTGTCCTTGTTGCACCAGGCACAGGCATCACATTTGTTTTGACACCTGTGGGTGTTTTATGATCCTTTACTGGTTGGTCTTAGGAAATATGGTTTGGAATAGGCTGTATTTATTAAAAAGAAGTAAAGGTGGGGGGAGAAAGCATTCATGCCCATTGCAAGGGGGCATAGCATTACCACAGCTCATCAAAGAGCTTGTGAACTGGACCTGATGTCCTCCCTCCCTGCTTACCATGCATCAGCACCTTCAGCATTTTCTACTGATCTTACGTCCCTGTGTCTCCCCTTTTTTCCCTTTCCACAAGTCAGACACATCTGCATTTGTAGCAATTTTAACCAGGTGAATGTGAGTTATTCCAAATTAGGAATCATACCTAGCCTAGATGGAGCGATGAGCAGGTTGGCAGGAGGATCCCTGACACCTCAAGAAGGTGACATTTCCCATTGACATCTCCAGTGTTCCCAGTGACAGCCAAGGGCTGGGATTCACAGCAGCCCCTAGTGTGCCTGGGCTGCTTTGACACACCCTGGAAGATCAGAGGAGTGGCAAAGGCCTGAAGAGGTCACACCTGAAGGCAGGATCAAATACACTCATCTTCTGCCTGACACATGAATAAATATTCACCTGACTGGTTCTTAACAGTCTCCATTAGGGGAAATTCTGCAGCTTCTCCACATTCTGCATTACTCTTATAATTAGAGAGATTTTCTTTCTGTCTATCCTGAATTTTTTTTACTGTACTTGATACCCTTGTCTTCTTGTTCAATAAATCCTGGGCAGGGAAAACAGTGTTTTTCCATTTCACTGTAGTTTATTGCATATCTGAAGTCCATTACCACATCTGCACTCTGCAATCGGCATTTCCTGATCTATCCTGTATTCCTTGCACTCATCCTTTGTGTGCCCTTCCTGTCACCCAAATCTTCCTTGAGGTTCAGGCTCAGTTGGACTGGTCAAAGTGGCAGATGCAGTCATGGGTCAGCACCTAGGACTCTTGATTCCTGCTAGACCAAAGGCTGGCTTGAATTTTCAGCCCCTGCTCACTCTAGTTTGTGCTTGCCAGGCTCCTTTGCCAAGGTTCAGAGATGAGTCTCAGGCAGGGAGTGAGGCACCAGCCTCAGCTTCCCATGCTCTCCCCAAGCTCTGGTTTATTACATTTTGCCTTAGGAATTTTTTGCACTATCTAAAATAATAGTTCAAAGGAGGAAGGGTGACAGGTGGTGTGGACTGGGGATGTGTCAGGAGCCTATTACTCAAACATCATCCCTGGATTTATATTTGCACACTTCTGTAATTCAGAGGAGCGTGGAAGCACCGGCTCATTTTCTTCAAATTATCTGAGGTCTAAATGGACAAGCTACATGTGATGGCATGAATGCAGGGACTCTCTCAAGCTCCTCTGGGCAAACTGGGTGAATGGAAGCTGTACAGCTGAGCAGTCAGGGCTGGTCTTGTCCTGGAGCGCTTGTGATCCCAGCACTGCTCTGCGATACATGATTCTGGCTTGGATCCCTACATTTCCCATCAGTGAATTTCATAAGCATGATAGCCTTGATTGAGATGGGGTGAGATGAAGGTCTAACCCATCTGAGAGGAAGTACCAGTTGACACATCTGAATTGGAAGGTACCTGCAGCCTTGTTGTCTTCATGGCACGAGGATTCAGAGGCAGTATGTCTTGTGCTTAGATGTCCAGGATGAGTGCTTAAACAGAAATAGCTCATTTTTCTTCAGATAGGCTCATAATAATGGTAGACATTTCCTAATAGAGCCCAGGAGATGGCAGACCTGAATTTTAGGCTTTGTTGTTGTTGTTGTTGTCAGTTGAAGGAGGCCTGAATACATATTAACTTCCCTGGAGAGAAAGGTCCCCTCTCAGGAATATGCATCTCATGGGTCCAGAAGGAAAATAAACACTCAGCATGATGCTGCAGACTGAACTGACGGATGTTCATCTCCCAGCTGGCTCCATGCTTCTTAAACAGAGGCTGCCTCATGTGAAAAGGAAAGGTCCTGGAAGCCCCATCGTCATGTGCTAAAATACAACAGTCCCCATGTGATGTGACCCCGGCCAATGCATACTGTGCCAAAACACACTGTTAGAGTGAGATTTCCTCCAGGAGAGGCAGAAGCTACAAGCCTTCAGGTTTGAATGATGGTGAAATGTGATTAAATGGAAGGAAGGAGGGTTGTGTGCTTCAGGAGTGGCATTATATTGCCAAGGTTGCCTCTAACCCTCCAGGAGGCTTGTGTCAAGGTTTTTCAGAGGTGCCTGGTGGATTAGGGGGGCTCAGTGTGAGCTACCCTGAAGCCATAATAGATCCAGGCAGAGGAAGCTTTGGCTTCTGGTGGCTGATCCCCTTCAGACTATGAAGCTCCAGCCTTGTATTTGGGTCAAAGAGCAGGGAAGTCTGCATCCACCAGCCTCTGCCCATGAGGAGATCACTGAATGGTGGGCAATTAAGGCTTCGTGGGAGATCTCGTAGGTTTCACTTCTTCTTGACTGCTGTTTTCACAATAGTTTCCAAACCTCCTGTTCCTGAGAGTCTTCCTATGTGCCTATGCATGAGCAGTCTCCTCTGGAGTACAAAAAGAGATTTATTTAATCTGCTTTAATTTTAACTTTCAAATCTCCCTTGGACAGGAACAATATGGAATAAACAAACCTTGTGTTGAAACACACTCCTTCTCAGTGTCATATTGACCTTCTAACTTGCTTGCCTCTGGAGAATCTTGATGCATTTTGTTCTTTAATGCATTAGTCTTCACAACATCCCAGGGATGCCAGGAAATACTGTTACTTCCATCTCCTTCTTGTTTTTATGGATAGGGAACTGAGGCATGGATCAGCTAAGTGGATTACCCAGGGTCATGTAGCAAAACCCATGGCAAGGCAGGACTGAGATCTGAGGTGTCCCACAACCTGCTAAATGCCTTCCGAAGTGATTGTTTTGTACTTTTTCAGAAAACCCAGAAACCAAGCACAAAGGGGCATGAGCCAGGGTGGAGAGGTCTAAAGCTTTGTTGGATGGTTTCATGGTGTGTGTTATTGAGATGGATTAGACCCAGAAATGACTAGAGTGAAAAGCTTGGGTTGGCCTGAGAGTTGTTTTGTTTTTTTTTTTCCCTGCAGGAGAAGGTCTGAGGCTTCTGCTGGACATTGCTCACCTCCCAGCACAGAGGAAAGCCAATGCTCTCTGGAAACAGAAATCTGCAGTTGGGTGATTTCAGGGTGTCCCTCTCCTCTTGGTGGATTACCATCTGGAGCAGCAGTTCAGAAATGGCTGCTTAATGACCTTGAAGCAGCCAGGCAGACCTCCAAGCCCTTCCTGCTCTGACACAGTGGGACTTCTCTTTTCCCTTTTAAATTTTTTGAAGTAAGGAGCTTTCCAAACAGTTGTAACTTTAAGTATTCATTTTGGTGGGAAGGGAGTGAGATAGGACCTTATATCATTGCAAGTGCTACTGGACCCCCCAAAAGGCTGAGAGCCTGGACCGCACAGCTGGTCACTTCCCTGAACTATCTGTGCTTCATGAGCCTCCAACTCATGAATCTTGGAAAGAAAGATCTCATGAGATTTGTGGTGCGTCCAGTCCCAGCTAGAAATACCACAAGAAAAGCCTCACTTGGGGAGATCCCAGCTCTAACCAGGAAATGCAGAGTGATGTGAGAGCGAGAAAAAATCCAGATGTGGCCACTATGTGCTTTACTTTTCTCTGGGAAACCAAGTTCTCCTTTGTGGAGTATAGTTTTGTCAAGCATCATT
Source organism: Megaceryle maxima (assembly GCA_024605025.1). Classification (NCBI taxonomy): domain Eukaryota; kingdom Metazoa; phylum Chordata; class Aves; order Coraciiformes; family Cerylidae; genus Megaceryle; species Megaceryle maxima. The sequence goes on along the minus strand of JANHGN010019129.1, from coordinate 3,418 downwards.
CTTAAGGATATCTAACCTCTGTGTTTGCCAGCTGTAATTAAGTCAGACCCACATATCAAAGCTGTGTGTCTGTATGTCTGTGTGTCTGCATGCCTCTGTGCAGGGAGACAGCTTCCAACAGATCACTTACAGTTAATTTTCTGCTAACAGACTGCACAGAGCCGCTCACTCCCACATACAGGGCGAGCTCTGGCCCAGACAGCTGCCTTGGGAGAATCATTGGATTTTCTCCTGCTGGGCCAGTATTGCATTTTTGAATTACTTTAACAAGAAGTGCTTAAACATTTGAGTTTTTCAAAGTGAGGCAACTTCACGACCACCAGACCTTTGTTCTCTTGCACAGTACAGGAGTTTTCTTTGCAGTGTTACCTTGCCTGCAGTCCCAGGCCAGCCTGGGAACCACATAGTATAGTTTAATACTGAGTGAACTACCTCTTTCCTTTCAAAAGAGACTAGTTAGTGTGAATGCCAGCTACCCAGGGGGTTAGAGATGTTTGTTGGACTTTCAAGTTGTTGTTGGTGGACTTAGGTTCTGGAGGGGTGTTCGCAGGAAAGGAAAGTATCTTGAACTTGACAGGTAATTACAAGCCTGAAGATGAGTTTGGGAGCTGTGTTGCAACCTCAAGTGATGTTAGTGCTTTCAGTGTTCCTTTGCAATCTCTGCTCTTCTTGGCCGCTGGTCTGTGAGATGATTGTGATGTCCAGGCTCTGATGGTGCCAGGGAGCAGGAGGGCACCCTATGGGTAGACACAAGCATGCAAATCTTTATTAAACCTCAAAAAGATCATTAATCTCACCTAAATATTTGCTATTTGATGTTTAGGTAGGGGGTAGATACCTCCAGGTTTTTGGCAGCTCACATTTACAATTAAAATTAGTAATAATAGGAACAACAAAGTGTAACTGCTGGCCATAACTCTCCACCCCTCAAACACTTTTTTTTGAGTGCGTCCAGCTGGCCCCAGACCATAAGTGCTATTCCCCAGCAGAACCTTTCCAACATTTATTCATCACATACAGAGTCGACAAGTGCCTCCAATTCTCTAGTTACCAATGCACTAATGAACATCTGCTAGTGTTTCTTGCAAGTTCAAGGACTTAGGCGGGGAGTAGACTAGGGACTGAATTTCTCTGTGTCTGAATAAAGTAAAAAATGGATTTTACATGATAGCAGAGCCTTCGTCTTAGGTTCTCCATGCTTCTCAGATAATGGTTTCCAAATCCAAACCCTTTGTTTTACAGCTTTGTCAGGTAAGTGGGCCTTTAAGAGAAGAAGTGAATGTATTTTGAACTATCAGAAGAAGAAGTGATGGGGATAATTTTTAATTTGTAAGTAAGTTAAACTATTCCAAGTAGATAGTATTTGGTCTTGCTAGTCCTGGAGAGCTTGAAAGCTGCTGGCTACCATGCAAGACCTTGCTCTTGAAAGTGTAAATGTAAAAGTTGCCCAGCAATGACTATGCAGTCAAACCAGTCACTATATCCCACAAAGAAGATCTCTGGAAGACAGCTAATTACTTCTCCAAATGCTGGGAATACTTGCTCTAGAGAAGTATCAAATAGCGAGATCTCTGTCCAGCAGTAATTGCTGCAGAGCTTCTGCAATGTCGCTTTAGTCCTGTCACTGTTGTATTGCTGGATGTTAATTACAGGGGGAAAATTCAGCTTTGGCTTAGCCTCTTGGACTAACAGCAGGTACAAATTTAACTCAGTCTTCTAAAGTAATTTGTGAGCATTTAGTGATTTCTCTTTGTTTTCCTTTATACTAGCCTTTTGACTCCCTCATTCTGTGCCTTACCACCCATTACCACCCAGCCTGTTGTTTCCCCAGTGTGAATCTGGGATGTAGAAATGGCTGGAAATAAGGAATTCAGCTTAAATAACCATGTGTTACCTGGTGGGTATTGCTCAGTCATGCAAGGTTATCTAACAGCTCTGAAAAATAAGAGAGATGCATGTGAAAGTTGATGCATTTAACCACTGGGGCATCTCCTTTAGGAGGTCATTGTCAGCATTTTTCTTCGAGGCTGAAGCCATCTGCAGGTGGCTGGTTACAGGTGCCTGGGCACTGCAGGGCGGTGGTGTCAGTATGAACTGCTGTGCAGCACACAAATAATTTCTGATGAAAATGAAATACCTGAAAAAGAAATTCCACTACCAATGTTGTGAGCAAATCATGAACAAATGACTAATAAATAGCACTGCAATCCCTCCTTAAGATGTGATTTATCTGTCTGGAGACTTATTAAAGAAATGTTCCTGCTGTTTGCACAATTTTTATCACGGTGCTGCCTTTTGATGCTCTTGCCACAACCTTTTTCCTGCTCTGGCAGTGCGAGCAAAAGCCCCACGTGTGACCCCCTCCACTGTGCAATGCCTGTGAGCAAGTGTACCCATATACTGACATCCTGGCCCTGTGCTCCCCAGTCTCACACTGCTACTTTTTGCTGAGATGAGATTCCTACTCCAGCTACAGGAGGCATCACACTCACAGGCTCTCATCCTGCGGGGGGACTTCAACCACCCTGATGTTTGCTGGAAAAGTAATACAGCAAGCAGTAGGCAATCCAGGAGGCTCCTGGAGTGCCTTGATGATAACTTCCAGAGGCAAGAAATAGACACCCTTACCCGGGGGGATGCAATACTACATCTATTCAGGACTCTGAATTTCAGAAAAGCAAACTTCCAGCTCTTCAAGGATTAGCTAGTCAGACACCCTGGGAAATGGTCCTCAGGGACAAGGGAGCAGAACAGAGCTGGCAGATCTTTAAGGACACTTTGCATAGAATGCAAGAGATTTCCATCCCCAGATGTTAAGAAATCTAGCAAGGGATGGAAGAGACCAGCATGATGGAGACATGACCTACTGGTCAAACCAAGGGGCAAGAAATTGCAGCACAGGCAGTGGAAGCAGGGACAGGTATCCTGGGAAGAGTATAGGGATGCTGCCCAGTTGTGTAGGGATGATGTCAGGAAGGCCAGGGCATGGTTGGAGCTGAACTTAGCAAGTAACAACAGATGAAGACAAGGCTGAGGTTGTGAAGAGCCTTTTTTCCTCCATCTTCACTGGCAACCTCTCTTCCAACAACTCCCAAGTTAAAAAATGACAAGGTGAGGACCAGGGAAAAATAAGTTCCTCCCACTGTATGTGAAAATCAGGTTCGTGACCTCCTGAGGATCCTGAACATATGGGACCTAATGAGATGCATCCCAGAGTCATGAGAGAATTGGGTGATGTAGTCATTAAACCACTCACCATAATATTTGAAAAGTCCTGGCAGCCAGGTGAATTCCCTGGTGACTGGAAGGGACACATTACACATTTTAGCTAGTTTTTAAAAGGTAAAAAGGAGGACCCTGGGAACTACAGACCTGTCAGCCTCACCTCTGTGCCTGGGAAGATCATGGAGCAGATTCT
>JANHGN010019128.1:0-20963 GCA_024605025.1 Megaceryle maxima | reverse complement strand
TGAATCTGGACTGCTTAGGGATTAGGGGCTTCAGTCAAAATTTTCAGAAGTTCATCTTTTGATTAAGAGTAAGATCTGTTTGATAAATAACAATAATAAACTTGAGATAAAAAGTATAGTAAGATAGAACATTCTTATACTATTTTAAAATGTGACAGAGTAAATTTCAAATAAAATTTTATTAAATAACATATTTTAAAAGTATATACAAACCGCAACTATTGTGCTACACTGAATCATAGTAAGAGGTGTGATGAACTACATTTTTCATCTATGGCTGTCAATCAGAGGTCACATTTTCTCTTTGGTGTATTTTTTCACTAGCTTGGAGAAGACAGCTCTCTTGCATTTCCTATGATCTTCCACCAACTGCTATAAAAGCCAGTTTGGGACTCCACAAAGTCCAGAAGATGAAAGGAAATCAAGGAAAATGCAAGGGAAACTCAATTTTACATTCCTGATACCACACATCAATTCACTAAACCTGAAGGAATACTAGAAGCACAGGAAGGATGTCAAAAATACAGTGTAGAAAGAAAGTTAGAGGAATGGTATATAAAGCAAGAAAGAGAGGAATCCTGAATATGCATGAGGTCATGCATGCAAGTAGCAGTGAACAGGATTCAATTCATATTTTCAATTGGAAAAATCACTACCACAAAGAAATTCTCTATGGATTTTCATCTTTGATTGTCTCAGTCTCAAAGCTTGCAGGTGTTGAGTAAAGATGAAGAATCTGCATTACATAATGCATATACTGGACATCATGCTATTTTAGACCAGGCCGAATAGCAGTATGGAGAGCATTTGGTTTGTTGTCATTATTTTCTTCCAAGACTTATCCATACCTAAGAACATTTTTGCCTTGCTAGGAAGATGCCTTTGAATATCAGGATTATTAAAAATACTTTCTAAGTAGAGATGATTTTTCTGACATCTCTAGCATTCATAGAAGGATGAAAAAAAGAGGAAAAAACCCAACACTAGCAATTATTTTGTAGGCTTCAGTTTTACAAAGATGAAAACTGAAAACAGAACTTTTTTTTTTTTATTTGTACTATTAAGCATAAATTCTGTGCAATATTTTTGACAGCTGGATATCTAATACTGGTGTGAGAGATAACAGATTAAAAACAATTATTTGTATTTTCCTACATTTTATTATATAGGAAAATGTTGTTATCCTTTTAAATAATCATTCTGTCACTGTTATTTCCAATTGCAGCAAAAGGTGTTGCAAAATTCAAATACAATTAAAAATACTTTTATTATTGTGAACACAAACTCTTTGTATGCTGTCCCGTTTGAGGAAGTTTCTCACAGAGCAGAATATTTTTCTACCTCCAGATTTCTCACTTCACTACTCTCCTATAAGTGTCATGCATTCAAATCACTTTCCAAGAATACTACATTGAGAAGCATCTGTATAGATAAAAAAATACCACAACATATTTAAGTCTTCATTAACATGAAGGATTTCATACAATCCAGATTTCAACCATTTGTGCATTAAGACACTCTATACTTAAAATATTTGAAATACTTACATACTGTATCTAACTAAGCAGGCAAACCTACCTATCAATTCCAACATCTGAAAAGACAACTACACAATTGTCTTTACAATTAGCGTATATGACAAGTTTCCAGAGCAATTTGCTTGCCAGGTAAGGAATATTTTTAAGATAAAAATGAATGATAAATAATCCTATCATTATTTCATATAAAGCCAGTGACATGCTTTAAATCCTAAATGGATGAGTTTCTTATGACGTTGGACCTAGTTGTAAAACCTTGTCAGAGAAGACAAATAAGATAAGTGCTCACTTTTGTAGCCATATCAATCCAGTTGATTTAATGAAGTAAGATGAATCCAAGAGCACAATCCTTCCTTTTTTTTTTTTTTTTTAGCTTTTCTTGGTAATTTGCTACTTATATTGATGAGACTATAGGGCTATACTTGCTATTTTGATAGTGCTGTCATCAAAAGTAACCTTAAGGAAGCAGTAAACAATTCTCAGTTTCATTCCAAGATCCTCAACCTATATCAAGAACCAACAAGAAGGAGAATCAGCAGATATGCTTCCAGGCCTTATTCAGAGACTCTGCCCACATGGAATAAAGTGCCTACAGTGGCCCGTGTCAAGGTCAGTCTGCACAAGACCAAGCTCATCTTTCTCAGACTTAACTGTGAGTCAGTAAACTGCTGCTTCTTTCTCTTAGTGCAAACAGTCCATGCTAGTCACTGTGTTTCTGTTTAACTGAGAAAAAGTCATATTGTGATAAGCACCATATCTGTTAATGAAAAAGTGGGACAACTATGAAAATAAGTTTTCCCTGAAGAAAATATTTTGTCATCAAATGGTTATGAGGAACACCATGCATTTAAATTTTGCCTATGGCCTTTTTCTTATAAGAATTTTTTTCTAATTTGTTGTTATTGGATTATGCTACCATGTTATAATTACTACTGTTACTTTCATCTGTTCTACTCTTAATGACATTTTAAAGTAATAGCATTTGCATACTTCAATATCATCTGTGGCACCAAAGATAAATACATCTCCAGAATGATGGTGAGGATGAACAATAAATTCAGTTGCTTTCCAAGAGAATGTTCCACCAAGTTGAGAAAATTATCTGCATCTAGTTATGTATCTTGAAATGTTTAGGTTTTACAACTTATACATAGGTAACAAAATCTTCTGATGAGTAGAACACTCCCTTTTTATCTAAATGGACATTAACAAGACTGGTATTTTTTCCATTTTCTTTTTTCAGAATATATAGTGGAAAGTTACAGCTAAGTAGCTTTGTTCTCTTTAACTAAGAATCACATTATTTTCTCATCTTCAAAATGAAGAAATTGCATGCAAGTTTTGTCCATGTGCTTTTGTCCACTTGCAATAATGTCAATTCATGTAGGAACTTCCCAGTCCAAAACACAGCTGTCATTTATGGCTTAGAAGTATTATAGGTATTCTATTGCTCTAGCAAGTCCAAAAAGAAATTTAAAATGGCTCAGATTCGTAACTGCCAATTAGAGTAAAGCTGTGCAGCTGCAGACTAAATCTGGACTGCAATAGCAATTTCTGTAAATTTCTCTTGTAACAGCTTCAGGTACAATAACAGAAAGTGGGTTTTTTTGCTTTTTCTTTGTTCAGCTATAATTATAACAATATCAATGTATTGTTAATATTTTATGATTAGTAACTGTGAAAACCACAAACATCAAAACCAAAAGTGTCTGTCAAGAAGAAAAAAAAAAGACTTTGGAAGTTTTGCCAGATGCTTCCTCAGAAAAATCCTGAATTTACTAAGCAAATTTAAAAGCATTGAGCTATCCTAGGGTAGTGAATTTTTTTGTTTCAGTCAAAGAAGCATGAACTATTTGCACAATGTGTAGGTTTCCAAAATGGGCTTTCTTGTGTCTTTAATCACTGGCACCTGGAGAAGTAAATTAACAGATATAATACAGATTTGCTTACAAACTTGACCACCTAAAAGAGTCATCCATTTAAAAAGTCAGTGAGAACTGACAGTAGTTCTGATTTTAAAAAATTGTAGGTTTTGAAGAAACCGAGCAAGTTGTGTGTTGTTGAAGGTCTTTTTCTATTTGGTTATTTTTGTGATGGATAGGTAGTTTGGTGTTTCTTGTTTGTGGTATTTTTCACATTTTGGAGCAAAATTAGAAAAAAATTGGCTTTTAAAATGTTGCAAGTTGGCATGTCCTCTCTTCTCCATAATTAATTTTACACAGCCAAACAACCAAACAATCTCTTAGAAGTCCATGTATATTAGAATATTTAAAAAATACACATTATCTCAACCATTCAAATTTCTATATTAAATTTTATCTTTCTTACATCTTTTCTACCATTGCTTTGTGATGTGGGACTGTGGTATTGTATAGGCCTGTCAGTCTGACCTCAGTGCCAGGAAAGGTTATGGATCAGATCATCTTGAGTGCCATCATGTGGCATGTACAGGACAAGCACGTGATCAGTCCCAGTCAGCCTGGGTTTATGAAAGGCAGGTCCTGCTTTACAAACCATCTCCTTCTATAATAAGGTGACCCACTTAGTGGATGAGAGAAAGGCTGCATATGCTGTCTACCTGGACTTTAATAAAGCTTTTGACACTGTTTCCACAGCATTCCCCTGGGGAAACTGGCTGCTTACATGTTGGATGGGCATATGCTTTGCTGGATAAGAAATTGGCTGGTTGTCAAGGCCCAAAGAGTGGTGGAGTCTAGTATATCAAGTGAAATCTAGATGGTGTCCTCCATGTGAGACAGAATGCAAAAGGTCAGGCTGGACACTGAGTTGTAAAAAAGAACGTCTTCAGAGAAGAATCTAGTGTTCTTGGTGGACAACAAATTATGTATAAGTCAGCCATGTGCCCTTTCAGCAGTAGAAATTAACTGCGTACTGGGTTGTGTTAGCAAGAGTGCAGGCAGCTGTACAAGGGAAGTGATTCTCCTGCTCTATTAACGCTTGCAAGACCACATCTGGATGAGTGTCTCCAATTTGGGCCTTCTCAATAGAAGCCAAATTTTACATATTGGATATAGCTTAGTGGAGGCCAACATCATGATGAGGCTGGTTAATTCATGACATGTGAAAGCTGAGAGAACTGTGTTTGTTAAGCCTGGAGAAAAAAGAAGGCAAAAAGAAGATGTTACGACTCTCTTTAGCTGCCTAATAGGAAAATATAGAGTGTAATTGTAGAGGAGCACAGCAAAAGGATAGGGCTAAGAGGCACATCTTCAAACAAAAAAGTGACTATTAGATATTAAGAAAAAGATCTTTCATGGCCAGCATGGACAAACATTGCAGTATTGTACCACAGAGGCTGTGGACCTCCATCCCTCAGAAGATTCAAAACCTGAAGAAATCCTTAAGCAACCTTATTCTCTCATTAATTCTCACAAATACATGATACTCTGGACAGCTGAATATTCTGAGATAGATTTCCCATTCTTAATACAGATGATGCCTCTGATAGTTCTAGTCTCTAAGTGTACTTTCCCCTACATGATTTTATCACTCCCATCCAAGCACCTATATATTTAAGAACATATCACCACTATGTAGGAAGAAAACTCCCCTAGGTCTCTTCTTAAAGACAGCAAGGCAAATAGAACAAAACATCCAAAACAGTTAAAAGACCTGAGCAATGATCTGAACGAAGTCCTCCAGCTTCCCATTTCAACACAGTCCCAGAGATCGCAACATGAAAAATGGAACAACAGATGTAGTACAAAGATCATCTGTATGGTATAGTAAACAGTGAGGATATTTTGGAGGCTTAAATAACAGCTTTGGTATATTCAGCTGAAGTGTGCATATTTCCGTTCTGTGTAGCAGTAGGTAACAAAACCCAGAGTGGATATTTTAAGAAGATAGTTAAGAATTCCTTTCCAAATCACTGTTCACATGGGACAGGCCGGGCTTGAAGAGTGGTGAGAAAAATAAGAAGTAACTGTCAGAAAAAGTGAGGCAGACATATATTTGTACTGATGATTGAAATAATTCTGGAATAAGATGTCCATAGCTTGTACCCAGGTTAGCTGTTCTAAAGCCCTTGAGAAAGTTTTGCTCCCTTTTCCATGGTGATATCAGCTTCTAAAACACATGGGCAACATCTAGTGTTAGCTGAGAGATAATGCATATTCCGGCATCTTTGTAAATGGCTAAACATCTGAATCACTCATAATTGATGACTATAAAAAAGTTTCTATGAAAACAAGGTCTTCTTACCTCGGGTCAAGATTACATATCCCAGAGATCAGACAGGCAGTACCACAAAAGGCACACATCATGTATTGGATTCCTTTTTCTCAGTGCCTGAATGCTGTTAGCAATCAGTTCTGTTGGTATCTTGTTTAGACTTACTAATAAATAGTAAGGAGCCTAGGGGAAGCAGGTTAAAGGAACAGTATTTACTCAGATGTAATACTTTTTAGATAAACAAGTTTCTTATCCAGATGAGTTGGACTAGGTAAACTGAATACCAAGGATCCCACCATCATTTAATCTGCAAATCCTAGAAAGTCTGTGTGGAGGCATGCAAACTTTCTTTCTCCAGTATTGGTTTGTGGTGATGACCACAGTCCAAGAAGCCAGAAATATGCTAGTCCTGACAGGAAAGAGAATTACTGCCCTGCAGAGCAAAACTGTTACTGAATAGGAATAGATGGATGGTTTGATTAAGTAGGAGGAACATAAGAAGGAAGGGCCTGCATAGAGAGTACTCAGACCTTCAAACAGAGAATTAAGAGATCATAGAGGATGATGTGCATGGTCCAGAAATACTCTTTAGGATGATGAAGAATGGGAGGATGCTGTGTTGCAGAGGAAATCATTCCAAAGTAACCTGATGCTGGCATACAGAATTCAGCAAAACTCATACCCTCCTGCTACTGCAGGAGTCTTTACCCCATTTGGTGACATACCAGTCAGAACATTTTCTCCCCTTTTCCTCCCTCATCATCTATGACCCAGCTTCTCTAATAACCATCTTTCTTCCATAGCATAACAGCAAGGCCCTAGGACCAGCAAATGTTCCAAAAAGGGTTAGCACCATCCAAACTACAATCAAGGTGTGGCTGAAAACAATGTTTCTTTCTTTTACTGTGTGGGTTCAGCCTTTATCTGGTGCTCCAGAACAATCAGTTGTCTAAGCTGGTAAGAATCTTCTGCTTGTCCTGCCTAGGGACCAAGTACTATGACTTGAGGAGATATTTGGGACCCCAAAACTTTTATCCAGGCCTCAACACTAGAATAGAATAACAGATTTGAATCTGTTCTCTCAGCAGCACATTATACTGACAGTACTTGTCTGCTGAATCCTAGCAGTCTGGTAAGGCCAAACACCATATTCACTAGTTTTACATAACAGCTCTGTACACAGTTTGGAGAAAAACATGACATTTACCTTGTCATTTGTTTCCAAGAGAAAAATTGTTAGGGAGGAAGAAGGCAAGATGTGCTTAGCTGGCATTATTTTCCCAGACAACAAAATGTGGTGTTATAGCCTGAGACTAACAGGTCCCAAAGTCCAAGATACTTGCCTCCAGCAGGCTCATCCCATATGCTGCTGATGTGGTACCTTCAGACCAAACCAGCAATTGCTTACATTGCAAACTATAGCTGTATGAGATGCTGAGGAAAATCCCTCACCATTTTTTTACAGGATCAGAAATCACTCCCTGTCTCAGAAGAGATTTATCTCTGTATCTGTTCTGGGAGTCAGCTAGCAGCCATACTCCCAGAAAAGCCATAGATGGTTCACAAGCTATGAGTAAACTACAAATAAAGATCCTGAGATGCCATCATCAGCTTCCTGTTTCACACCTCACTGATGCAGCCCACTTACCTTAGTGCAAGGTGCTGGTGGCTGCAGCTGCATCAGGAAGTAAGATAAGCTAACAGCGTCAAGTTTCATGATAGCCATCTTTACAGCATCACCTGGAATTTGTCCTTCCATACTGGGTTTCTAAAGACAGAAATACAGTTTTGTTTCTTCCTTTTAGCATGATGGACTTGGTTTCAGCAAAGGAGGCTTTAAGGTGTGAGTTGGATTCAATTTGTTCCCTGGACTGTGCTCTTGGTGTTCACACAAATAAAAGCTGACATTAGAAAATCTCTTGTTGTTCTTTCATTGCTTAGAGAATGTCATGTGCAGTAGGTATTGTAAGGGTATATGAAAGGTAAGTGTCTACCTCATTAAGGTTATCTTAATCAAGGACCTTTTCAGTGAAAGATGACAATAAATAAAGGGGAAAGTGCTAAGCAAGAACACATAAAGACACAAACTTGGTAGACAACAGATAAAAGAGGCAATGCCAAGAATTAAAAGTCTCTAGGCATGAACAATTGAAAGAAATGTCCTGGCACAGCTTTGGAGATGGCCACTTGGACTTTGTAACTGATAAGATAGGAGAGAAAAAAAAAATATAAGTGTTTGAGATTTTTGAGGTACTATGCAAAGATTATTTAGCAACGTCTAATGGAAGGGGATTGGGGAAGAACAAAGCAGGAGAATAGACAGAAAGGGGTATACCACTTTTATAAGAGGGGCTGCTTGCATGTAAAATATTGCTGGTTGGCACACTTGTCTGACCACACCTTGAGCCTGATATTAGACCTATCTTCTTATTAGATCTTTTCTCAGCTACAATGGGTGGGCTCTTGGCCACCAGCCACTGGAATGGGAACAGTGTGTGTCCTGAAATCAGCAACTGTGAGGAACTGGGGAAAACAAAGCAGGTGAGGGGCTCAGCTCCAGCAGCTGGAGCAGGGCATCAAGTCACCGACACATGTGCTTGGCACCAGTTTCTGTGGGGTGGAATAAGATCTGTATCTTCTGCAAATCTGCTGTGTGGAGGGCTGGGATATACTTCACTGGCAAACCTCAAGATGTACCAGCCAACAAGCATGAGGTGCTGAGTGTCAGCAGAGGTACCCAGTAGGCAGAGGGGCCGTGCTGGTAACTGAGGGGACCTGTGAGTGTGGAGTACCTGTGAGATGAGCTGGACAAGGTGGTGAAGGTGTGTGAAAATGTGTAAAAGGGTTGAGGACCTGTGTGGGCTATAGTGGATTAGTAGAGTGGTGGGCCATGTCAGTACAACCTACAATTGTGTGTGCACTTATGAACTGAGGCAGAGAGGGGAAGGAAGTGCACACTCGTTCAGTTGTGAACTTCCATCTTTGTGAGCTGTCTGTCTGTGCTTATGTTTTATGTGAGTACCATATGTGGTTGCTGTTGAAGGCAACACCTCATCTGTGGCAGTGCATGTGACTGGCCATGTCAGTGTCCTCTGGGTGTCTGCCTGTCTCTGGCATATGTGTTCAGCTTCACTACTGGTTGAACCTGCAAATGGGAAAGGAGTAGCTGCATCCATCAGTCTGGGACAGACACCTTTGTGTCCTCAAAGCAGGCTCCAGCTGCCAGGCAGGAGGAATCCCCAGGATCTGAAGCTGCTAGAGGTGGTGGCTGCTCATAACATATATCTGCTTAACATATATCTGTGCATTTCAAGGCTAATTTCTAACTCGCCTCTTGATCTCTCAGTTTGAAGGCTGACCTGACTATAACAGAGGACATAAAATTAACTGAAACTTCCTTCATCCTTAACAGTCTTTAATCCACCAGTCAGTCTGGATTGACCCCTAATTCTTTTGCATACAAGGGATCATGAATTAAACAGATTCCCCAGAGAGGTCTCACAGGATATGTACAGCAAGAGGTGCTATTAGACCTCTAATGCATTATGTTTTTCCATATAAAGAACAGACTGGGTTTAAACACCTCTGGTTCTACAGTACTTACTCTGAATTAAACAAACAAACAAACAAACAAAACCAACAACAACAAAAAAGAAACCACCAAAAAAAACCCCACCAAAAACCAGAAATAATGCATCATGAATTGCAGTCCTCAAATTTCAAGCATGATGAGATTTCAAAGGAAATGTGAGTTTTAATAAAATTCAAGTGTAGGAAATTCCTAATCAGATCTTGATCTCATTACCAGAAGAAGTCACTGGGACTACACAGGTAACAAATTCAGTAAAGCTTGTTACTAGCAGCCACCACTAAAATTTTGGAACAACTGTATTTTTGTCATTTTTAGGCTGGAAACCAATCTCTATACTGTAGTTCATCATCAACACCTGGCTTCCTGGGCAAATTATTTTGTATTTATTCATGGTGGTATACCTAAATGTGTCCTGGATTATCAGTTTTCATTGCTGCTGTCTAGTGCTGAATTGTTGAGACAGAGGTTGTCAACTCTTATTAGGTAAATAAAGAAGTTTACATAAGATAATAATTTATTTATTTCTTGGGCTAACTACAGGTGACATTTTCAGAATTCCCAACACAACTGATTTTCCTCAAATATGAGTCTTACCACATTAAACAACTCCAGCATTACAGTTTACCTCCCAAGCAGATAATGGACAACTGCACCGAATAAAAAATCGATCAATCAATAACCAATCCTGTGAATTCAGTAGAGGAGTACTTCATTCTGGTTAAATGCCCATACATCCAGACAATTCCAGCATCAAGCTTGAAAAAGCTTAAGCAAGTTTGAAGAGTCTCTCTTGCTAGCTCATGACCCTTCAGTAAAATATTAATAGTTCCTAAACCACCATTTCTGATGGTAAAGACTTCGTATCATTGTATCATTGTGAATATGAATATGAATACTTCACCTGAGTAACACTGGTCCTAAGTCATCTTGTAGAGAACAAGTTCCTTTGCAAAGCACTATCTTCCTGATTATATTCTAAGGCCAAAGGCAGCACAAATTTACTGGTGAGCAACATAAGCTACAGAAGAAGTACAAAACTGTAAAGAAACAGTACTGAATGGCATTTAAGAAACTAGCATTTCAGCATAAATCTAATGTGGGTAAAACAGCCTGTGTACAGGCACGTCTCACAGGAGCCTCCATATGGGTTTTCTACTTTGTAATGGAAATACCCAAGATCTTCTGAATGGATGGGCAGTTTGCACAGTAGCAAAGGCTTGGAAATGTTAAAGTCTCAAGACAGATGGCTGTTTTATGTGGCCTGCTAAGTACAGATTTGTAAGTGCTGTACTTAGGTTACACATTTTTTTACCTTTCATGATAGGGTAGGAGCCTGGTATTAAAGATTCTTGTTGCATGTAGTAGTTCTACTCCAATTCTTTTAATAGCCTTTGTTCATTTAATCCACTTAGGTGTGAGTTTACATCCTTGAAGCTATATTAGCAAGCAATTACCCAGTATATGATAGAAGTTCTGCACAAACTTTTATGTGCCTTCCACATGGAACTGAAGTCTGGCACTCATCTTTGGAAGGTCTCAGAAAATTGCCTTGATTGTAAGCAAACTCTTGGGCAGGTCAATGAGTTTGTACTTATTTACAACATTCCACTATGCTCAAACCAGACATATGCAATGCATTTTCTGAGATGTTTTCAAAAGCCCCATAGACAATCACAGTAGCATAAGGTGTGACTGCTTGCAGCAGCAGCACATCTATTGCAATACAATTTGAAAAGACTATTTCTAATTTGATAATGATAAAAATATCTGATTTCTACCATTTCTTAAAAAGGAGCCACCTCCTTCCACTGAAGGACAAACACAAATGTTTATACAATTATAGTGATTACTCACTAAATCAATAAGAGGGGCTCCAAAAATTTCAAAGCTTTGGTTTCTAGAAGGGGGAAGAAGTAGATGAACACTCTGTGTTTTCCTCTTTTATCTGAAATGTTCTGTGTAGCTTTGTTAAGAGCTCTATTTCCCTATTAATCACAGAGTGAGAGCTGCTTTGTCTCTCTGAGTATACCTATACCACCTGGTGCAACACCACAAAGGGAGTTGCAGCTTTCAGTCCTCAAGGACTATGGCTCCACCAGTTGCTCATCAGACCACCCTCAACCTGGCCCATTGTGCTGTACTGAGAAGACATACAGTAGGAAAATCCATCTTGGACAGGATTGATAATCCCAGTGTACACTGTGTCATGTGCACTAACCCTGACTGGTTACATACTGCAAGTATGCAAGGTTTGGATCATTCAGAGGGCTCACCATGAGAGTCATGTGACTCTTTTGAGATACTCTGACACCTCTTAACCTCAAACATATCTTGGGAATGTTTACATATTGAAACCAATTAGTATCAAATACACAATATGGAAATGGCTGCAAAAGGTGGCTTCTAGTGGCTGATGACAGGAATCCCTGGCAGATGCTGGTAATCAGCTATTAAGCTCTTAAATCATGATCACCTGTTGCTTAAGAAACATTTATGTACTCCACACACTCTTAAACAGAGAAGACCTATCTCCCAGTTAACTTCTCAGTGGGTGCTAGCCTGCATTTGGAGGACCTCTATGTGGCATAATGGCCTAGCTTGATGTGTTACAGAAATGCAGATAATTTAGTGCACTTTCTGAGAAAGATTTGGGATCATAGAATCACAGAATCATTAAAGTTGGAAATGACCTTCAAGATCATCAAGTCCAACCATCTACTAAACATTATCATGAGCAATAAACCATGTCATGAAGTGCCAGATCTAGACATTGTTCGAACACCTCCAGGGATGTTGACTCCACCACATCCCAGGGCAGCCTGTTCCAATGCCTCACCACTCTTTCAGTACAGAAATTTTTCCTAATATCTAATATAAACCTCCCCTGCCACAACTTAAGCCCATTTCTTCTCATCCCATCACTAGTCACATGGGAAACACCCAACAAAACCCACCTCTGTACAACCTTGTGGTGTATTGAAACATGGACTCCACATGAGGGTTCAACTGAAGACCTTTATTTCACAGGCAAGAACGCTTATATACTTTTTGCTCTGGCTGCTATTTTTAATGTTGCTACACCTCAAAATTTTCCCATTACCTGTTACTCAATGTTTTGTTTAACTTCTATGGTAAAGCCTTGTCCTTTGCGGTTTCATATTACTTTCCTAGCTACAATTTGCTCCCATGGCTTCAAGGTCAGCAGATCCATGCTGCTTACTGCTTGGCTTGCTTCCCACAATTCCTCCTTCTTTATTAATTTGAACAACTAATACCTGCTTGATCGTTTTATCAATCATTGCTCTGACACAGCTAATGATACATGGAACATACATCATGAGACTTGCAAAGATCAACAAACTCATTAAGCCTAGTTTTACCAATTTCTGAATCTAAGGCTCAAGACCTTGAAACCAGTCATCAAACCAACCCCAGGAATTGTCAAGGCATAATTTTTGCACTCCGTCTTGTAGCTGTTGGATACTCTGGGACATGGAGACTGAGTGGTCTGACAGATTCATACAGCACATGCCATCAAGATCCTCACAACCATGACCATGGGCCAACAACAAAAAAACAATGGCTGCTCTGTAGCATGACATATTGAGTTTACATCCATCAATAGCCCGTGAAGAGCTGTAGATGTAGCGTTATTTTGCTTGCTTAGCCAACATTCCAGTTTATTTACTGTGGCTAGAACTTTAGCAGCAGCAACTCCTGGGGCAAAGAATGAGGATACTGTTATCTTTTCTGGATTCTGAAAGTCAACCTCATCGGAACAGTTTCTACTATAGGCATGCACTGTCCTTTGCTGTCGATGGTGTTGTTGGTGATAAGCAACAATCATGGTCATGTTGGGCATCAAGAGTGTCAGTCAGCCCAGTGAACATGGACCCCCTTTGATATATGCTGGTATACCCGGCCATGTGTGATCTCCACATATTAGAAACATTCCTGGGTGCAGCACTAAGGGCGCATTGCTAAAGTGTGACAAGTTTCTTGCTGTGTAATTACACCCTAGAGTACTGTTTCTGTAGACCATGATGGTGGCATTAGCCGACCAGCTTGCTGACTGATTCTTGACAGAATAGTTAAAAAATAGACACCAATCCATTAGCACTGAGCCTAGAAGTTCCAGTTCCTGCAGAGGCAACAGTGTTTGAGGCAAATGAACAGCCCACTGGACCCACACGTCCACAGTCCAGTTCCCTCCATACTCCTCTGCATTCACAGCAGCAGCTGCATCAGTGGAATTGGGCAGGAGCTCCCACATCCCCTGGTCAATCAGGACACCGACCAGATATGTGGTGAATGGATTGTCAGGTGTTAGGCAGATGGTATCCTGACTCGTGGCATTAGCCAGTGTCACCCATACATTTGTCTTTGGCTGTGGTGGCATCCATATCACAGTCACTATATTGAGGAAACCATAGCAAGTGAGGAGGCTTCCAAGTGTGGTTTTAGCGTTCGCACCGGAACCCATTGTAGTCTTATACCTGTGGAGACACAAGCATAGCCTCAACCTCATGTTATTAATGTGAATGGACCTTCCCATACATGAGATTCTAGGTTTCGTACCATTACCTAAGCTTTCCTATTAACTCCTGTCCCAGCTCCTGCTAAGGACTGAAAATGCCTTAACATCAGCAGCATCCCCTTTATTTCCCAGTTCAAAAAATTCAACACATAGAGAGCCTTGCTTGTGGACGAGAGATCCGTGTGGACTCTCCCGTTGCATTCCCTGTTTTTATGTTTCTAACATAGCGTTTAGAGCTCACTCAACTATAGCCTGTCCCATGGGACAATGAAGAATACCCATAACATGAGTAATACCCCAGTCCTGCAAAAAAGAAGAGACTTTGTAAGAGACATAGCTTGGGCTGTTATCAGTCTTGATCTTTTCAGGAACTTCCAGTACAGCATATGCAGTTAGCCAGTGTTGGCAGACATCTTTCGCTTTCTCTCCTGACAAAGGAGTCGTGCATGTGGCACCCGAGAAGGTATCAACAGAAACATGAACAAAACAAAGGTGACCAAACTCCAAAATGTGAGTAACATTGGTTTGCCATAGTTGCAAGGCCTCAATGCCCCAGGGGTTGACACCTCTTGGTGTCAGTGGTGTTAACAATTGGCAAGCTGGACAGGCAGATACAATCTGCCAAGCCTGTTCAAGAGCAATAGAAAACATGATTTCAAGGCCTTTGCTGATTGATGATAGAAACTGTGGGAAAGTTGAGCTTGTTCAAGCATTGCTGGAGTTGGTGGTGTCACAGCAGCCACTCCAGATAAGAAGCCTACCTGGGCATTTCCTTCTGCAATGAGTCCAGGCACAGGTGAATGACTGCGAACATGTGTGATAACATACGGCTCACTTCTTTGACTCACCAATGTCTGGAGCTCTTTTAACAGAATAAATAACAATTAGTTAGGTACTTCTTTTACCAACGCCCATTCAATATGAGATACAATGCCCACAACATATTGTGAATCAGACACAATGTTAACAGCAGTCAGACACAGTTCGAGAGTTCTCACAACCGCAGAGACCTCTACAGTTTGTGGGGACCCTTTTACCACTTGAACATCGCTTGCCCAATCACCGTTGCTCTTTTGCCACACAACCACTGCCCAGCCTGTCCAGCCAGCACAATCTGTCAATACTGCAGGTGCGTCTACGGGAACGTTGCTACATTGAGGTTGCTCCATAACCGTTAAGTGTCTGAAAAAGCCCACTTAGTTTGTATGCTGCCATGTGTGTGGAAAGAACTCCTGTAAAATCACAGAGAACCACTTGTATATCCACTGACAATTGTAAACCCAGTCCATGCATGTCTTCTCTAGTGGCAGTATAATGGTGGAAAATTCTTTGCCACATAGCTCTCACAAACACTGTCTTCCTTTGATTATGAAGACAGCAATCATTTCAGTGTGTGTGACAATGGTCTTGTGAGGCTGATGCAATAAGAAAAGCCACTCATTCTAAGAGGATCCTGTGTGTTGTTAGGATCACATTGTCCAATTAGTCCTACAAGTTGCAGTGCAGGGTTAAAAACATACAACGTCAAGGCTAATTCTAAAATAATTCTGTTTGCTTTCTGTTGTTCAACGGCCTGTGCTACATTCTGCAAAGCTCATTTTTCCTCAACAGTCAACCTCTGTGGTGAATTTAAAGCTGGATCCCCTTTTAATAATACAAATAAGGTGTGCAAATCTTCACTGTTAATTCCCAATACAGGGTGAATCCAATTAATTGCTCCCAGGATCCTTTGCAAATCATTTAGGGTTCTCACATCAGTTCCCAATTTGACCATCCGAGGGCTAATAGTTTGATCCAGTATTTTCCAGCCTAAATACTTCCATGGAGATGTATGCTGGACTTTCTCAGGTGCTACCATTAGTCCATGCTTATTGATACTTTGAAATGCAGTCTCTGTAGCTGCTCTAAGTTCCTTCTCGGTGGCTGCTGCAATCAAGGTGTCCTCCATGTAATGATATAACAGAACTTGGCAATACCATTGGTGAATCGATGACAGTGCATCAGCCACAAACCATTGACAAATTGTGGTACTATTATTCATCCCCTGTGGCAAGACCACCCAGTGATATCTTTGATAAGGTTCTGACACATTAATTGAAGGCACAGAAAAAGCAAATCAAGGCGCATCTTTTGGATCAAGCAGGATAGTAAAAAACCAATCCTTTAAATCTATAATAACAATATGCCAAAGCTGCAGGATCATTGCTGGTGAAGGCAAACCAGGTTGAAGTGGATCCATCTCTTTCATGACATTATTGATTTGCTGCAAATCTTGCAGCAGTCTCCATTTCCCGCTTTTCTTTTTGATGACAAACACAGGTGAATTCCAAGGGCTAGCAGATGGTACTATATGCCCTGTGGTTAGTTGCTCCTGAACCAACACTTATAAATGATGAAACTTTTCCCTTGGCAGGGGCCATTGATCTACCCATAACAGCTTATCCGTATGCCAGGTTAAAGGCAAAGTCCATCGCACCTCAGCAGCTCCTACAATAACTTTGTCAGACCCCATTGACTCATGATATCTCATGCTCAAAGGGTTAAGGGAGTATTTAATATAAAAGGCCTTGTGGTTGCAGCATGCCCATCTGGGCCAATAACTTCATCAGATTTTTGCTCTGCTGAGGAGCTGTGGATCTTCCCACCCCTGTCAGCGGACCCACAGCAATACTCAGTGGCCAATTCGGAGGCCAGTGTGGTTGTGCAATTGGAGTGACATCTGCACCAGAATCTAATAGCCCTGTCAGGGACACCGTGGCTGGATTGGTGCCAAGTATTTGCAAACAGCATTTAAGCATCGGTCTTTTGTCTACTAACTGCTGTGTCCACATAGCCAGAGGATCACCAGTAGCCCCAAAACCTCAAAAGCCCCAAGATACATCAGCCCCTGCCATAACTGTCACTTTAAAAAGAACTAGTTGTGCTATCTGGGACCCCATGGGAATGGTCATGAGTGGCAAGGGCATCTAAATCATGATTTTTATTTCCCCTTTATAATCCGCATCAATTATCCCAGGCAACACAAAAATTCCTTGTTGACTGGCTAACAACCTCCCCAAAAGCAATGCACTAAGGCCCCCGTCAGGAGAGCCAAACACTCCTGTAGGGGCAAAGGCAACAGCATTATCAAGAAGTGTTACTGGTGAGGAGGTGGCCAGGTCCACCCTGGCACTTCCTGTTGTACGGGCGTATAATTGGGGTTGGCTGGAGCTGATGGAACCATTGACTGGAAATTTGCCGTTGGGGAGGGTATTTGTGTCTGAGCACACCTCCTCTTCACACTCCTGGCCCTGTTTCCAGATATCACCTATGGATTGCCAGCTGCATCCCACTTAGAATAGCATTGATTAGCATAATGGGGTCCTTTTCTGCAACGCGGGCATAGCCTGGGGGGGGGTTGATATTGGGCGCACAACTGCTTCCTGCTTGCCTTTTTCTGGGACAATCCCTTTTGATGTGACCCTTCCTCCCACACTGAAAGCAGGTCTGAGAAGTCATATGCAAGGCAACAAAAGCCAACACCATCATCTGTGCCTGACTGCTAAAAGAGACCACATTTTGACATGCCTCTGTCATCTAGATATCAGGATTTCTAAATGATGGCAATACTTTTTGGCAATCTGCTTTAGCATTCTCAGTTGCAAGTTGTTTCAAGAGAATTTGTTTTGCTTCTAGGTTCTCAACTTGCTTGTCCACAGCATCTATCTTTAAGTGCATCAATAAATTGTATAAAAGGCTATTTCGGCCCTTGCTGGAGTGTAGCAAAAGATTGCTGTGGCTTACCCACATCTGGCACTTTCAAAATCGCTTGATAGGCTGTTTAGCCTGATTTAAAACGGCCACATTAAGTCTGGATTGGAGAGTAAGAGTAGCGACAACCCCTTCTCTCAAAAGCTGATCAATACTACCACCCCACAGTATATCTCCATCAGGGACCTCCAAGTTGTTCATGGCTTGTATCTGTGCAGCACTGTGCAGCTGACTCTGACATAATACATATTGTGTAGGAGTGAATATAAGCTGTGCAATCATTTTACTATTGTGCAGCTTAAGGGTATAACAATCAAAAACAGAGCATAAGAGACTCTTAGCATAAGGAGACCGAATACCATGATCCATGACTGTCCTACACAATTCCTTGACCATCCTAAAAGTCAACCCTTCCCATTCCTCCAGCTGATTCGCATGGTATATGACAGGATAAGCTTGAAGAGCTTCAGCGATAGCTCCGTCCCCAGCTTCCATAGCCTTCTGTCAGATACATGCCTCATGGTGCTGGGGGTCAGGTCCCACAGCTCCCATAGTCAGTGATGGATCTTTGGAAGGGAACAAATCTGGTCCTTCTCTGGGTCCACCGGACCTGGGTCGAGTGGATCATCTGCCTCATCACCTGTATCCCAATTTCTGCTGTTCCCTGATAGTGCCCCTGAATCCCCCTTCACTGGGGCATAGGAAGAGGCCGTTGACAGTTCTCTCTCTTTTCCCCTTCCCACATGCTTCTTTAGCACATCATAAACAGTGTGCCAAATTAGCAGGAGGTCTTTCAATAACAAGTCATTCTTTGTGGCGTGGTTCCACAACATGACACCAGCTCAGTCCCAAGTCTCTGGGTCAAATACGTTAGCATTATCCAATTGTCGATCTCTGACTTTAAGCCACTTTAGCACAAGCTTAAGATCTGCATCCTTAAAGGAGAAATTATGCTTCTGCAAGAGTTTTCTAAAAATTTCCAACACTGTCTTCTCCTCCTGAGATGGGTTGTTTCCCATAGTTCCTGATTGCTCACCTGTCCAGGTGATTATGCCATACGGTCTTCAGTGCTCCCCCTGCTGCTATTAGTTCAATCGGGCTACACCACCAAAGCTGGCTGTTCAGCCAGCTTTGTTGTGTACTGAAACACAGACTCCAGATGAGGGTCCTTGTCCTTTGTGGTTTCATATTACTTTCCTAGCTACAATGTTTGCTCCCATTGCTTCAAGGTCAGCAGATCTGTGCTGCTGCCCTGGTGACTGCTCAGCTCACTTTCCACACAACCTCCCTTCAAGTAGTTGTAGAGAATAAGGTCTCCTGTCAGACTCCTCCAGACTAAACAACCCCAGATCCCTCAAGTATTCCTCATAATACATTTTCTCCAGACCCTTTACCAGCTTCATTGCCCTCTCTGAACTTGCTCCAGCACCTCAATGTCTTTTTAATAGTGTGGTGCCCAAAATTGAACACAGTACTCAAACTGCTATCCCACCAGTGTCAAGTAAAGGGGCACAATCACTTCCCTTCTCCTGCTGGACACACTATTTCTAATACAGGTCAGGATGCCACTAGCCCTCTTGGCTACCTGGGCACACTGCTGGCTCATGTTCAGCTGGGTGTCAACCAGCACCCCCAGGTCTTTCTCTGCCATGCAGCTTTCCAGCCACTCCTCTCCAAGCCTGTAGCATTGTCTGGAGTTGTGACCCAAGTGCAGGACCCAGCACCTGGCCTTACTAAACCTCATCCCATTGACCTCAGCTCACTGATGCAGACTGTCCAGATCCCTTTGAAGAGCCTTCCTACCCTCAAGCAAATAAACACTCCGACTTAATTGCAGTGTCATCTGCAAACTTGCTGAGGGTACACTCGATTGCCTCATCCAGATCATCAATAAATATATTAAAGAAGACTGGCCCCAAAACTGAGTCCTGGGGAACACCACCAGTGACCAGCCACCAACTGGATTTTGCTTCATTCACCACAACTGTCTGGGCTCTGCCTCCAGCCAGTTTTTAACTCAGTGAAGAGTACACTGGTCTATGCCATGATCTGCCAGCTTTTCTAGGAGAATGCTGTGGGAGACAGCGTCAAAGGCTTTACTGAAATCCAGGTAGCATCCACAGCCTTCCCCTCATGCACTAGGCGGGTCACCTGGTCATAGAAGGCTATCAGGCTGGTCAAAGAGGACCTGCCCTTCACGAACCCATGCTGGTTGGGCCTGATTCTCTGGTTGTCTTCTGTGTGCTGTGTAAGTGCACCCAAGATGAACCTCTCCATAATCTTCCCTGGTATTAAGGTCAGGCTGAAAGGTCTGTAGTTCCCTGGATCCTCCTTCTGGCCTTTCTTGTAGATGGGCATCACATTGGCAAGCCTCCAGTCATCTGGGACAGATGGGAGCCTGTTAACATGGACTGTAGATAAATGATGGAGAGAGGCTTGGCAAGCTCCTATGCCAGCTCACTCAGCATTCTTGAATGTATCCTCTTTGTCACCATAGACTTGTGAGTGTCCAGTTGGCGTAGCAGGTCATTAGGCACTTCCTTCTGCATTATGGGGGGTTTGTTCTGCTCTCCATCCCTGTCTTCCAGCTCAGGCTGCTGAGTACCCCAAGAATAACTGGTCTGACTGTTGAAGACTGAGGCAAAGGCATTCAGTACCTCAGCCTTTTCCTCATCCTTGGTGGCGATGTTCCCCTTTGGATCCAGTAATGGGTGAAGGTTCTCTTTGGCTCTCTTTTTGTCATTAATGTACTTGTAGAAAACTTTTTTATTATCCTTTACAACAGTGTCCAGATTGAGTTCTAGCTGGACTTTCACCTTTCTGTTTTTCTCTCTGCATGACCTAACTAGATCCCTGTAAAAAAAGTTTTGGCTTTTTGCAGTGTAGGAGGGAAAAAACTCTCCCTGGGTTGTGAAGTGGCTCAAGAAACAAATTGTATAATCAGAGGTAATTTAGCTATGGTGAAACATGGGTGGAGGTTTCTACCTCCACAGTTGTTTAATGCACAGTCCCCTGGACACCAACAGGAATAGATGGTTGCTTGAGCATTCAAAAACCTAGGTCTTGGATAAGGTATACCTGTACACTGCTGGAAATACTCATATGGAAGACAGACACCTCAGAAAGATTCAGGAGACCAAAGACAGGAAGACTCAATTCGCTGCTTAGACCACAGGTATCTTCAGAGTGGTCTTCAGAGTATAAACATTTAATGGCTGTTACTATCACAGAATCACAGAATCATTATGTTTGAAAAAGACTTTTAAGATCATGAAGTGAAGAGGGTCCCGTTGGGAAGCCGGCCGAGTATCAACAATCACACCAATATGGCTACATGCCGATCCGTTTATTC
>JANHGN010019127.1:139799-175410 GCA_024605025.1 Megaceryle maxima | reverse complement strand
TTGAGAAAGCTTTTTTTTTTTTTTTTTTTTTTTAAATGGGAGCTTTTCTTAGGTTATTGGGTAGTATTTGAAGAACTCTTGGGAAGTCTGGCTTTTTAAACTGTGGGAACTAACTTTAGGATGGGTTTCTATGTTGAAATGTGACATCAGGAACAACTTCAAAACACTTCAAATGAGGGAGTGACATTTAACCTTCCTGCCCTGTTAAGTGGTGGAGTGAGAAGCCTCTATGTGCTTCAGCCTGGTAGTGAAGTCACCTTCACCTAATGTGAGGTGAATATACGGTTACCTGAGAAGTGGGATATATGTTGCCCATCAAAAAATACCCATGGTCTGACTGCCTACAGGAGTGGGGTGTTGTCTTTGTGGGAAATGCTAGTAGGTTGAGGGCTCCCTATATGAAACAGCCAGATTTGTACTTTGGGGACTTGTGCGTTGTCAGGAGGATTTGTGGGAGATGAGTGCATTTTACCACGCATATAACAGATGGAGCCTTTGCTGTTGTATATCATTGGGTTTTAGGAAGCCTGTAAAGGAAAGCGTTGTTCATATGACTTTCTGCATTAATGGCCATTCTCCAAAAAGCTTGTTGTGAAAGTTTTGATTCTAGTGGGATGTAGTATTTTTTACCATTGGAATAAAAGCACATTTACTTCTTTGAGAAAAAAAAAAAATTCTAATTTGCTGTGCATGTAGAGTACCATATGGTTCTTTACATCATGGTGACAGTTCCAAGATGTAGAGAATGTCCATAGCTTCCCAAACATACAGTTGGTGAGTTGGTGCTAGGCGAGAAGGGATTGCTGCATTGGTTCCTGGTTGCCTGATGTGAAGATTTGTGCTGTGAGGGATCTCCCTAATACATGGCTGTGTCAAGCATTTAAGTTAGTAGTTCTTAAAGCTTCTATTACAATATGACAGCTATTCAGATGGCCTACTATTCTCTTATCATCTTACAAAAGGGAAGCTACCTCTTCTGTGGTATTATTTGCTTTTTTTTCTTCCAAAGAAGAGAGATAGTCTGTTTTTTGGTCTCTTCCTTTATGTTGGTGTTCATTCAGTGTAGGAACTCTGCTGTGATCAAAGAGTCGTGTACGACAGAGCAGCAGAATACTATCGTTGTTGAATTCATACAGATAAAAGGTTTTATTTTGTAGGTCTTAATATTTTCAGTACTCGTGGCACTTAAGAAGTGGTTAGTAATAAACAGTGTACACATTTTTCTTCAGTACTTCCATATGAATTTGGGAACCAAAATATTATCTGTAACTGCTTTTGTATTTGTATGTTTCCATGTTCTTGGATATAATTTGCATTTCTTTTCAAACCATTACTGGATTGAGTAATGATGAGAGAATTCTATGAACTCTTTGTATATGTGCTTTGATCTTCTCCTTAAGAAAATGGGTTCTTGTATTTACAACCAAGTTCATATTTCGTCTCTTTCTTCCATTTTCATCCTCATTTGGGAGGGCGGGTAGACAGGAAAGAGATGGAGACCCTAAAGGCTCATTCCCATATGGTGGGCAGAAGCTCACCAACTCAGGTCTGATAAGTGTGTTAAACTGCATATGTCTTTTTGCCACCATATTTGTTTGAGTGTTGAATTTTATGAATGGGAGCAGATCTAGATACCATCTTAGAACATGCTGTAGACAGAGCTGACGTTCTTTTTTTCCATCTGGTATAAAAGGGAAGCTGCAAACAATGGCAGCCACGCCTTTGTCCTTCTGCTTTGCCATTCTTTGTCTGCATAATATGGAGCTAAAATAATTGCCGTTTTTTTCACTTTAGCTCTTCTTGTCACATTTGTCCTCTTTTACCATCTGTTCCTCAGTCTTACCACTGCCCTAAAGCTGTACTTCTTGATACCCATGATCACTTAAAAAGTCAGGAACATATTGTAGCAAAGTCCATTTCTTCAGTTTTAGGTAAGAGTAAAGTAAATCAAATCCTGGAAATTAAAACAGAGCTTTTTCATTTGTTGGAATAAAGACTTTTTTTTAGTGTTGTTTCCTAAAGAAGGGAGGCTTATGGGATTGAGCTGTTTGTCCATCTGCTTTTCAGTTCATCCTTAATAACTTTTGAACAATTCCATCCAGATTCGACAGGGAATAAAAGTCTCAAAGGTAATTGCTTTTCTACAAGAAAACTGGAAGCTGAGTAGAAGAGAGAGACAAAAATAGGTGTCCCCACTGTCTGCAGCATAAGCTTAACAGTAATCTGTTCTTAGGCTGTTGCTAGCCAAGTTGCAAGTGTGTACTGGCTGCCTAGGTACTGCAGAAATCTCAGAGTTTCCACAGTGTGTTACTGAGTCTCACTTAGGCAGAAGTTGAGGGGCCATGAAAGGGAGACAAAGGCATAGGGAATGTTGCCAGGGAACTGGACATTTTAGGGAAGGTATGAAATCAATGGAAATTTGGGCCACTGGTGCTATCAATAGTTTTATGATTGATGGACCAATGTGCTTTCAGGTTCCATACAGTACTAATGCAGTTTGTTGATCTCCAACTTCTCAGAGATTCAACTGTCAAAGGTACATTGCTGGTGTTTGCCTGGCTGTGAAATAACCAGAATGTAGGGAAGCATTTACATTGTACTTTGGAGAAGCTCAGTATTCTGAAGTGGAGCTGGGAAGTTACTTTGGCAAATGTTTTATTCACTCAAAATGCTGTTTTAAGATAGACAGTACAAGCTGTGAATTTAGATGGAATTAACTCAATAGTTTCTTCTGCAAGAAAATGGAAAAGTATACTGGAAAATATATTCCGACAATATTTTATTTTTCCAGGCTCAAGTCATTAGCTGAATGAGAACTTTGAACAAAATCAGGATGGAAAACACAGGGAGTGTGACTCCTGTAATGGGGGTTTATTTGCCTGGAATACTGGAGCCCTGCATTTGCAACACTTTCTGCAGGAACTTGAATTTGTGCAACTGGATTCATTATGTGTACTGTTCACAAAATCTCTTCCTATCTCTTGCGTTTAACAGAAGTAGGGCACTGGACTTTCTCATATATGCATTTGGTAAAATATTCATATTCCTGCATCTGTGGGGACTGTGAGAAGGAACCACCACCTGGAGTTCTTCACTGCTTGTGTCTCTGTTTCTCTTTGGTTTCTTTTGTCCTGGGCAAGTGCTGGAGATCCTGAGTGTACTTGCAGTCATGAGTCAGTGACAACCTCATGCTATTATTGTAAACAGCAACACGAACACTCTTCTTGCGTGCACTTTTTCACGGGCTTTGTCTTTCTCTCCCAACACTTCAGCCAAGGAATTTACAGAGCTTCTGAGTCAGCAATCAGCTGCCTCGAGACAAAACATGCAGGATACTGCAGACTTTCAGAATAGCCAAAAAGGCATACAAATACCCTGGAAACCTGGCAATTACTTCTTGCCTGCCCTTGTTTTCCTCCTGTAGTTTCCATGTTCTCTGATGTGTTGCTTATGGGTTCCAAAGGCTTTGGGTGTTTACATCAAGTATGCAGAGTTCTGGGAAGTGACTTATTGTGGTGACTGAAGCTTCTGTATTTGACCTGTGGGCATAAATGACTTCACAGCCAGCATGAAATGGGTTGTTGGCAGAACCGCTGTTATTAACGTGCCACTCGGGTTGCGTGTGTAAAATGACCTGCTCTTGCAGGTTTGTCTCCTGGCTTGGCAAACCTTGTACACAAAGCAGTAAGTTCCTAGAATGAAAGTAGGTTGGATTTTATCTTTGGGATCTCTCTGAGCAGTGCAGAAGCAGTGCCACGACACTCCTTTGGTGAAAAAGTAGAATAGCAGCAAGAGTAAGAAATGAGGCTTGTGTTGTCCTTCCAGCTGGATAATGGGCTGTAGACTAACAGACTAAAGCTGCCGTTCCACTTAATTCATGTTTCTTTTTTCCTAGGAAGTGTCAGTCACCTGAAGCACTGTTGTGAAGCGAGTGTTTGGGTGGTAGTGTGGGTGTAAGATGTGGAGCACACATAACACAAACCACTATTCAACTGGCAAGGTTGTTTCAATTAATATGGCATATGACTTTAGATTGTAGGTATTTTGTTGTGCTTGCATTACACAGACACACTGACATTACCCCTTCAGCGTAAGAGGTGATTTGCTGGAGCTTTTTCTCACATTCTCCTTGAGAATAGGAGACACAGGCTTAAAGAACAGTGTCTTAGACCTCTGCAGTATTGCAATGATTACTCTGAGGTGCAAACCTGGAGCACATGTCCAGATTCACAAGAGTGAAGTTGAAGGTTAAAAATAAGGAAAGCAGTTACTTCCATCCTGCTTAGTGAGCAGTACTGATATGGACATGGCATCACTATCAGCCAGTTAGAAAAAGAGTTTCATGTGTACTGAGTCCTCTAAGGCATTTGTCCTAATAAAGTCAGAATCTCATTCTCCTCTATAACCCATTGTTGTGCAGTGGCTTCTACAGGAAATTTTATTTTTAACAACAAACAGTTTGTGGCTGTATGTAAAGGTTTCCAGATCTCCTTTGCTATTTCTAAACATAAGCAATAAATACCATGATAGAGTGAAATGCAGGAGTGCCCAAATAAACTGCTGTAGAGCTATCATACGGAAGGGGAAGAGACATGAGCTGTAATGTTTGACTTGGCTTCCTGTTGGCTGGATGCAGGAAAAGAGTTGGTGAGTATCTAAAAGGTTTTATCCAAGTCCACATATTTCCTTTTTTACCTTAATAACCTTCGGGGGAAAAAAAAAAAAAAAGTTCCCATGCTGCCCTCATATCTGAAGACAAACAGAACTATTCTTTCTTGGAGAGCAGACCAATCTGTTTTATGTATGTACTTAGTATTACGTATAAAAGGAAGAAAGAGCTTTATTATATATAAAAGAAAGAGAGTGAGGGAGAGGAAATGGCTATTCTTTACACAAAATACACTATTTGTGATCTAATTAATACTGCAGGTCTGCAGGCTGCTTCTTACAGATCCCAGAAAAGCATCTAAGAGTAGCAGATGTCCTGTTAGCATGTTTCATCTGCTGAGGAGCCCAACTACCGCCTAAAATTTTGTAGGGACCTGCATATCAAAAGAAGTTGTAAACTGCAGAGGAACTACTATGAAAATCTCACAAGGATCATGCATGAGCCACTTTTCACTCCTAGGCTGCTTACTTACTGACAGGAATGTATGCACAGACTCCAGAGAAGGCAAATGCAACACAGACAGGCTTTTTTTTTTTTTTTTTCAGTCTTGACATCTTTTGCTAAGCATTTGATTGCTGTTAGCAGGTTTAACATTCTTCTGGGATTGCAGTAGCCATCACTGGGTTTGTTGTGTCACTCTACAAAAGCAGTGTTTGCAAGGACTTTGACAGAGCTAGCAGCTTGTGCTATGCCATCGTCTTTCCTATTCTCTATTTACCTTGAGCGGAAACACATGTCCTTTTTGAATGGAGGAAGCAAAGCTTATTTTAGTGATGGAATACCAACTCTTAAAGTACATTGTGGTGTTTTTTTTTAAGACCAGCATGTAACTATTGCTATGGTGTTACCACAGTCATCTGGTTATCACAGTGACTGCAACATTAAGTCCATATCTTCTGTTTTAAAACCTCTGCCTACTTCCAAACATCACATAACATCTGCCAGTTTACTTGTAACTTCTCTACTGTTCAGGTGAAATGACTTCTGATAAAACTTTCTAGGAAATGGAAGATTCAGGTTAAAGTATTTCGTGAATTAACAAAGGTGAGATGTCCTACTGCCTGTAGTGAGGCTCAGTAAGTTTCAGAAGTCAACTTGGACAGGAATCCTCATGATATTGATCAATTCACTTAAGACTGATGTGTTATTAGTTATCAAGAATCTAGGCTCTCAGTTCAGAAGGTTTAGAAAAAATTTTGGGAAAAAGTAAAGACCCAGCTTAGTTACATTTTCTTCTTTTTATTTTATAGGTTAATAATGTTTGTAAGCCAGAGGTGAAAGTGGCTCAGCAGAGCAACACTGGGAAATCTGGCAGACTGGAAGAGAACAGCTGCCCCCAGAGCAGCTGTGAAGTGTGAAGCATGGAGGAAAGTAAGAATGAGAAGGTGAACCAGGCTCATGTTCTCTTCGACAGATTTGTCCAGGCTTCAACCTGCAAGGGGACTCTCAAGGCTTTCCAAGAGCTCTGTGACTACCTAGAACTAAAGCCCAAGGACTATCGTTCTTTCTATCACAAACTCAAGTCCAAGCTCAATTATTGGAAAGCCAAAGCCTTGTGGGCCAAATTGGATAAAAGAGGCAGCCATAAGGACTACAAGAAGGGGAAAGCATGCGCCAACACAAAGGTAAGATATTTGTTTATGGTGGCCAAGACAGCTATTACCAACTTTGGAACATACAGTAAGAATGTCTGGAGGTAGAAAGATGTTTCCCTGGTGTCAGTATAAGTCCAGAGAAGAGTAAGGAATGTTCTCAGATGTACTATTTATAGTGGTTGCAATTTGTTATTGTTTTATGGTTTTTTTGGCATCAATACTATAGATGGCTTAGAAAATCATAATTGGTAAGCCTTTAATCTTAACATATTTTTAAACATTTTTTACTAGACAATAACAGGGATGTGAAATTCACTGATGGAATCTAGATACAAGATCTGTATCTTTGGAAATCTAATTTGAAAATTCTCTTGACTCTCTAAAGAAAAGTGAACTCTTGTGCCAAGTTGGCAAAATGTTCTATTTACCATTATTCAGAAAGTAATCACTTGTATTCCAGGTTCAGAGAAGGGAAAAAATAAAAACACTATGGAAACTTCTACCATTTCCTTTTTAAAAGGTTGGTATGTGTGGTATTTACTGCAGGAATTCCTGCTTTTACATCTCACCTCATTTTTTTTAACCTAAATATATTGTGAACTATTATTTATATTGTGCACCCTTGTTGGACTCTACAGTATGAGCTTATTTATTTCTTTTGTTGTTACTGAAAGCAGTTCTTTTTATCATTCATAGATGTGAACAGACTAACTTATTTTTGCAAATAATCATACTCTCTTAGTTATTTTTTAAAAAAAGGAAGATAGTGTTGATGATGAAATTGGAACAGGATTCTGTCTTCTGTCATTGAGGACAATAGATGCTGCTGCTTCTTTTGAATATTCACCTTTTGGGTGAAGGAAATTTCTTAATAGGAGGAATTAATGACTAATTTCTCCATACAGAACTAAGGGGGAACTATATCCTGTATAGGATATGCCAGTCATTTCAGATCTGTGGATTGAAGTTTAATTCCCAGATTAGATATTAAAAAGTTATGTTAGTTTCTGGACTGTTTATTCTGTTTCACTTTCCAGTGGCCATTTTCATATGGATGCTGCCATTTATAATTAATTACTACAACACTTAGAAAAATCACCAATGGACCTTAATGGGGAAAAAGTTATCCTTAGAAGACCTAGCTCTTGTCCTAGGTCTTGTAAAGATAACATTTTCCTCAAAAAGTTTACAACTGGTATATCAGGTGATTGATTGAGCACTGTTGGAAATCACCATGGGCAGTAGTTTCACCACCCCAGAAGTCCAACCGGTGTTATGTTTTACATATTTCAGGCAGCATAAGAAAGGAAGGACTTACAGGAAGATAAATGTTGTGATTTTTATGTATATTTAGGAATAAACCTTCCAAGCACTATGGATATTATGGAGAAAAATTCAAAATTTTTTTTCTGAAAACTTTACTGCACTTTGCATTGATTAGATTCAGGAATTGTTACTTTGAATGAAACAGGATGAGTGGAACTGAAACAGGGTATTAAAAGCTGTGAAATGAAGATAGGTGGCTTATGTTTTAATAAGAAAGGTTGAGGAAGCTGTGGAAGAATGTAGAGGTATTTTAGCTTCCGTGAAGTGATAGACTAAACAAGTGATCTTTGCACCAGGGATTTGAATATATATTAGTGGCCAAGACTGTATGTGTTAACACTGAAGAAAAGGTTGCTTTGATAATAGAGGTGCAACATGAAAGAAGAGATTTAATGGAAGAATAAGGGTATGACTTGGGGAGTGCTTGATTATGAGGATGTACAAAAAAATAGATATGAGTGGAGGTTGACATCCAGCTATGAAAGGCACTCAGAAAATTGGTTGTGACCCTTACCTAGAAGGGGAGCAGTGAGGTAAATTTAGAAGGATATTAGAACTCCCATTTTATCCTGTTAGGCTTGAACTGACAACTAGACAGCCATGAGTAGATGTCAAGAAGGTAAAGATTTTAGCTTGGACAAAAAGTAGCTAACTCTGAGTTGTAATAGTTGTGAATCTACAGCACTGCCAAACTGATTGAACCAGTACCTGTGAATGAGGTGATGCAAAGGCAAATTGTAGAAGAAGATGACAAAGAGATAATGAGCAAAGCACTATGGGAAGTCGGTGGTGAAAGGAGTGGGAGAAATGAGGGAACTCTTTCAGATACTCCTCTGAAGGAATAGCTGGAGACATAAAGGAGTACTGAGTCTTAAAAGAAATCAGAAAATGGCACGCTTTGAAGAAATACATGTAGCCAACTGTATAAAACATCTCTTCAAGGGCGGTTGAAAAGTAGATAAAAGGGATATAGTGGGAGTGGTTTGACTAAAGAGTTTGTATAGTCCAAAAGCTTAACCTATTTTGTGCACCAAAGCCAAACTAGAGAAGTGTAGGAGGGAATTGGAGAAGAGAGATCAAGAGAGTGACTGTAGAAGTGGCATGCAGTGATCTTGGAGATGATAACATGAAATAAACAGACTCACCAGGTCATGTGTGACTCTCCCTCATTTAATGATGAGAGAGAAACCTCAGAATTTACTGGTGTTGGTTGTGAAGGACCAGAGGGATGAGAGGGGGGAATGATTGCTGTCCACATGTCAATGATCATGCTGACTTGGTCTCTACTATGGAATGGGAGGGCTTATTCCATGGCTGCTCTCCTTTGTGGGTTACAAGGAGAAGAAAGTGAGTAAAGGAAAAGAGGGAGTGGAGAAAAGGCAGAGAGTAACTCGCCAGTCATTCTAAGCTGTTGGTGAAATGCTGTATAGAAACACAGGTAAAGAGGGTAGATGGTGAATAATTCAAAGGCGGCGCCCTGCCTCTACCCCAACCCAGAAATGTACAGGATTTGGGAATCACACAATTTTGAGTAGTGAAATAAGTAGCTAAGAGAAAGTCTAATTGAGTTAGGCTTTTTTTCTTTGTTTGTATGTCTTAAGGAATATATACCTGTGATGATAAACTATTTTTGTATTCTTCACATATAAACTTTGGTGAAACTTTTAATGTAAAGAAATAAGTGTATGTATTCTTTTTATGTTTTTCCCATCTGTTTTTGTACTTGTTTTCTATCCTAATATTATATGCCATTAAATCTTTATATGTAATTCCTAAGAGATAATTGCAACTCTACAAAGAGAGGCCTTTTGAGAACCAGAATCATACCTGATTTCTTATCTCACTAAGTTTTATACTCTTAATGTTTAACATAATTTGCAAAACACTGATTAAAAAAAATACAGAAATTTCAGTAGGCATACGGAGATAATAGAATTTAAAATAAAGATTAGGGTTTTACCTATGTTATCAGAACAGAAGTCAATCATTTCTTTAAGAAGCTCAGCTTCTATGCACTTGAACCTATACCAGTTCTGAAGTTCTTATCCTCTGTTGCGCAGCTCTTACTTGCCTGTTTAAAAATTGCTCAGGGATGAAGTGTCGTGACTAGAATTAGGCAGTTAGTGCATCACATGGCCAGTGTCCAGGTTAACCAGAATGCAGATAGAGTTCAGGAAAGCAAGGCTTGGATGTAATGGGTTGTTGAAATGTAAATAGTTACAAATGGTGCTCTCTCTTCATTGGTTATACGGAAGATACAGGATTTCAGTTTGCGTTTCATGTTCCATTACCATGGTGTTGTTACTGCAAACTTAATGTAATCTGTCTAAAAGATCTTGAGCAAGAAGTGTTTCTGAGGGATGAGACAGCTTTAGTGCATGGGGTTGAAGCCTTTGCTTGGAGTCATTGAGGGGACAGGGAATGAGGGACAACAGTAGTTGCCCTTATTTACTTGGCATCTTATGTAGTCACTGCTGCCTGTGAGAGTATCAAAAGGTGGGTTTCTATGAGACATCTGAAACTGGAAGAAGCATTAGAGGTGGAAAAGGGAGCAGAATCTTTTCTTCTGTTTTTAATTGTGCTTAAAACTCTCTGTGTTTTATAGCAACGTAATTCAATATTTTTGTGGTGGTAAAAAAATAAAAAGGCAACTTTAACCATGAATTACTTCACTGAGTATCACTTATTTTACATCCAGAACACCTAGAGTCTCAAACATAACATAGATGTTGTTAACTACATCCTTGCTGGAGGGCAAGGGGGAAGGTTGTAGAGAAAAAAAGTGGTTTCACATTTCCGTGGGAAAAAAATATAGACAATTAATTTATAATATGATTACATAGACCTGAGTTTGATGTGCCTGATTTTAGTGCAATTCCTTTGCTGGTGTCTACTCCATCATAACTACATTGTATGTGGAAAGTTATCAAAGAGTAAAAGTCACCCAACTCAATGTGGTCTTGTTGCTTAGTGAATCCAGTCTTTTTGAAGATTGTAGTTGTCAGATGAGCAAAATTATTACCTGGATAAATATGATAGGCTCAGCTAATTTTCTTAAAAGTTTAAAAAAGGAAAGACTAAAGAGGTGTTTGAGAGTTTATACTTACCTACAAAGAAAACAAATGTTAAATTGGAAGAATATATTAGATCCTAATTGATTATCTTGTTTAACAAGTGACAAGCTGGACAACTGTTCAGTGTACAAGTCTACTTAGGAATATAATAGCACAGTGGTTGAGCTTGCCTTTTCTCCCACATGCCTGCAGGTTCCTGCAGCCACTAGAGCGGTGCTGTTATTCTTCTCTCCCCTTTTCCTCTAGACTTGGATCTCATCCCTCAGATTTATTTGACATCTTATACAGTAGGCTGACTTTGGATTTACATGTCAGTTGTTATGTTGTCACTGCTGCAATTTGTACTGTTTTACTTATCATTGAGGCGTTATATTTACAGAATTTATGCCTCAGTGAATAACCAGTGAAAATGTGTCAAACTATAAAAATTGGCATATAGGGGACAATCATCAAACAAAGAGCCGTACTCTGGGATAGGCTGTTTGTCAGAATGTTGGGTTCTAGTTAAGTTTTAGCATACTCAATAATTTCTCAAAGAGCTTTGTTGTCCAGTCATAAGGGTGTATATGGACCTGGAAAATACTCACATGACAGCAGTAGTCATCACTGTAGCAAGATTTTTGTTCTGTGTGTCTGGTACAAAAATGACATGACAAAATGGACTGTGTACTATATTTGTCTGAATGCACATACCTGTGCAGCTTTCTTTGTGGACTTCAATTTCTGTGGGTAAGAAATAGGAGTAAGAAGTGTCAACTGACTACCTTGGCTTTTTAATCTTAAAAGAAATGATCTTACTGTATCATTTGTTTCTTAGAAAGTACTTCCAACATTAGATATGCAAATATTTTACATTCTGGGGTTGTTTATTAGCCTCTGGTAGTGCTTGTGAGTAGAGTGGAAAAAGATATGAGAAGATGAAAGACCTTTGATAGGATAAAAATTAGGTTGGAGAAAACATTTTGACAGAAGTTGTCACACAAAGTTTGTATTTACTTATGTTTACCTTTCTGAAGTCTCCTTCGCTGCAATAGTAGAAGCACCAGCACAGGCAGAAGTTAGAGTGCTGTGACTTGACTACTGCGTGTGCTGCTCAAAATGATGATGTTTGTAAAAATGTTAGCATCTCATGTACTTGTCTGCTCTAGCCATTGCCGTGCTGCTCACTGATGATGAGTGTTATTCAAGATTTTCTCAGAAAGGCCAGCTCAGGCTTTGGAAGATGAGAGGAAAACTTGTCATTGCCTTTTTTTTTTTTTTTCATAAGAGAAATTTCCAAGGATGGAATGGGGGAGGGAGAAGCCTTCAGACATATTGTTCTCCAGATGCTTACATGGCTTTGAGAGTACACCTTGTCAGCTATTCTTCAAACAAGGGTTGCAAACAGGCAGTTTACTTGCTTGATTCTCTGAACTTTTCACTGCTCTGTGATAGGCTTTATTTTGCAATTAGTGCTTTAATGTATCAGTTGTGGAAAGTGGCAAATAAGAATAGAAAGATTGATCTGAAATTTCAGCTTATGTTGCAGACAAAGAGCATTTACTCCTAAGAGCTGTGGGATGCTTGGAAGCTGTGATAAAAATGCCTATTTCCTCCTAGGACTGTAAATTTACTCTGTACTGATTGTTTTGCAGTGTCTGATAATTGGGGCTGGACCCTGTGGCCTTCGTACAGCCATCGACCTGTCATTCCTGGGAGCCAAGGTGGTGGTCATAGAAAAGAGGGATGCCTTTTCCCGCAATAATGTGCTGCACTTGTGGCCATTCACCATACATGACTTGAGGGGTCTTGGCGCCAAAAAGTTTTACGGCAAATTCTGTGCAGGATCCATAGACCATATCAGTAAGTACAGCCGCTGCTACAGACAGCAGCGCTTGTTCTTTGCAGGGGAGAAGTAGGTGAAGGCTTGGGGTAACTCATTACAGTGCGATTCAGCATTACCTTGGCATCATGCATTTCAAGCTAGACATAGACGTGAAAGAAATACATTATCTCATGAGATTATCACACTCACAGTACACATCTGTGGTCTTTTATACCTTTCTAAGGCCTATCTTTTCCTACACTGAAAAAATACATTTAAGGTTCAAACTTTATTATTTAATGAATAATTTTCCTATTTTTTTCTGTTACATTACTGCAGCTGTGACATTGTTCTGTTTCTCTTGAGCATGTAAATGACTTGTAAAAAGGAAAAATAACTGAATGCTTTTGAACATTCTTGTGAATGTTGATCTGGAAAAAGGAGGAGCAATTTTGGCTTTGTTAATTTTTCCGGAGTGATGAAGATATTTCCAAGAACACTGTTAATGTATGAATAAGTTTTGATTGAATGGAGGTTTACTTTTTAAAATTGAGATTAATTTTGATGATTCTCAAATTCTGAGAAATCAGTCTCCTTTGAAAGTTGAATGCTTTGATGAAAAAGGAATTATTATTTTTTCAGGTTTTCTTGTTTTTCAAAACATTACTGGACATGGCACAGCCAGGTTTTGCCCACTGGTCTGTTGGGGTTTTTTTTGGTGATGAATGGTAAAACTGGAAGAGCTGTGTAACTTCATTTAGTCTTGCAGATTGTGTTTCCTTTCTGATTTCTTATCAGTTTTATTCTTCCCATACTTTATGTAGCTTGTCTCCTTTTGCATCTCAGCACAGATGAAATGTATTTTTTATTTCAGTATCTGAAATATGACAGTAAGGTTATATTCCTTCAAATTAGTAGAATTTGTACACTGTCATTTTCATACCCGCTATCAACATTAACTGAAGAGGAAAGAGGTGGTGAGGAACTTACTATGCCTTCTCTAACCCAAAGGTGTTAGGACAAAAGTGCAGGTCAGCATTACAGCCAGGCTGATCAAATAGCTAGTTGCCATCTGTGACAAAAGTGCAGTCCTGCTTGTGCTCCCTTCCCTCCCTCTCCTGCAGTTGTTCTGGTTCTGGTTGTTACTTTTGTTGCTGATTTGGAGACTGAAGCATTAAAAAAGTACTCATTTTTATTCTTTGAAAAGGGCTGTGTTTTCAGCTATATGGAAGTTTCTTGGCATGCCATGATATTACACACCAGTGCTGCCTGCACGAAGTCATGGGAACACAGTGGGGGTGGGGGGAGAAGGTAGCAGCGGGCCTATAAATCAATTTAGCAGTAAATTCAAAAAGAGGTACATGGGCATGTGCGATATTTTCTTTTTCTTTTATTGCTTTATCTTCTGCTTTATTTTCAGGTATCCGTCAGCTCCAGCTTATCCTTTTGAAGGTCGCCTTGATCTTGGGAATAGAGATCCATGTCAATGTGGAATTTCAAGGGCTTGTTTACCCTCCAGAGGATCAGGAGAATGAAAGCAAGTAGCATTGAAATAGGTAGTAGAGAAAGGGGACGTTATGGTAGGATACACAGACTCCTACTCCTTAACCCTGCTTATGACTCTAAGTCCTTTCCTCATGCTCCAGTATTAAGAGTAATTATTAATACATTTTTGCTTGATTTTTTAGTTAAGGTTTATTTTTCCTCTAGTGGTAAATTCAGATTAGTTACTATATGAAACAACATCACCTGAAGTACTGCAGAGGAATAGATCAACACAGTAGATCGTAATTGCTCCTAAAATATTTAAGCCTATTACACTTAGATGATGCCTTTTTAAAATAACTTATTTCTTTGCAATTCATTAAGGATATTTATACTAGTGAATGATCCTTGTTATGCTTTTTGTATCTTTGTGATACCTGTTCTTTGATCGCCATGGGAGATGGTGATTTATCTGCCTTTTGGCATCCTGTTAACTGAATAGATAGTAGAGGAACTATAGAGGTTGTAGTGATCCTTAAAGGTAGTAGTCAGGGGGGGATTACTGGAGCCGTCTCTGCCTCTGATTCACACAGAGTGGCTGTGCAAGTCAACAATAGTACTGTCAACAAGATAGCTGTCCTGTGGTGTATCTTTACTGACCACGTGAGGAAAGGATTATGGATAGTAAGAAGTGGTTTTATGTATTTGTTCTATTACAATCACTGTTTATATTGTCATTAACTTGTAGTTTATCAACAGGAATAGGTTGGCGTGCACTGGTCCACCCAAAAACCCATCCAGTATCTGAGTATGAGTTTGAAGTAATCATTGGAGGGGATGGCAGGAGGAACACTTTAGAAGGTAATGGTCTGTCTATAATTCTCTTTCAAATAGAACTTACTCTTAAATTAGTTAGAACAAAAATTACTTTTAACATCCCAATCAAAACCTGCCTGTGCAATTCCAAGCGTTCTCTGAAGGTGTGCTCTATTTTTCAGTGTTACAATTTTATCCTTCCTGTAGGGTTTCGCCGAAAAGAGTTCCGTGGTAAACTAGCAATTGCTATCACAGCAAATTTCATCAATCGCAACACCACAGCTGAAGCCAAAGTAGAAGAGATCAGCGGTGTGGCCTTTATATTCAATCAGAAGTTCTTCCAGGATCTACGAGAAGCCACAGGTTTGTTACCAAGTGCCAGATTTCCAGTGAAAACTATTTGTCTTTATTATTAAAACTTTGTAATTTGGCTATCCTATTTAATCAAAAAATGAACAAGGAAGTCATTCATTGATGCCTCTGAAATCTGACTTCCCTATTATTACAGCTCTTCAGTACAGCCGTACAAAGCAGATGTGTAGTATTCAGATATGTGTCATTTTTGTTCAGAAGTGGAGAACCCTTTTTTCCCTGAAGGTTTTCAGGAAATCTGAGCCCTAAATAGGAAAAGTCTGAATCCTAAGTTCAGTTCCCTGCACTTCACATCTGAATGCAAATCTTAGAGTGATGATAAAATATACTTTTAAATAGAGGTAGATATATGCAGGTGAAATGTGCTGATTGTAGTTTTGTCGAAGATTCAGATTTTAAATTCATCAGAAGCATAGGAGAGAGCTCCTTGGCATTCTCCCTTTAAGGCTTTCTAACCTTGCTTTCAATTTACTTTCCTCTGCTAGAGCTTGTGTTATGCGTAACATGTAACTTATTCCTTGACCACTACTTTTATTCTGTCACAAGGTATTGACCTGGAGAACATTGTCTACTACAAAGATGATACACAC
Organism: Megaceryle maxima; assembly: GCA_024605025.1. Lineage (NCBI taxonomy): Eukaryota > Metazoa > Chordata > Aves > Coraciiformes > Cerylidae > Megaceryle > Megaceryle maxima. The sequence continues at coordinate 159,679 of JANHGN010019127.1, read as the reverse complement.
TACTTTGTCATGACTGCCAAAAAACAGAGCTTGCTGGAAAAAGGCGTAATACGGCACGTGGGTATTAACTTCTCCTGTGCTCTCTATAAGCTCAGATTTCTCAGACTTTTTGCTTTCAGTATGCTGGAAGAAGGGAAATGCACTGTTCTTCCACCGTGCATTGTTTTTATACAAATGTATTTCAGAACACAATATATAAGAGATTAATGCTCTTTGGAAATATTTTTAACCATCAGAAGAGTGTTAGAAGAACTATCCTCTCCAAATTTGTATATCTTTGTAGACTTAGGGGCTTAATCCATGTTAAGATAAAATATGCTTAAAGAACATTTGATAGTTTAGTTGAGCTTCCCTCATTTTATGGGAATGAAAAAGCAGGGAGTGATGGAAGTATTGGAAATTTACCTATGTCTTATTCTGACAGAAGCTCATTTAAAAGTAGTTTGGCCACAAATGAATAAATAAGGATTGTGGTCTTGTGCCTTTTCTCTGAAGTGTGTGAAGAAGTTTCTTAGCCCTTTCACAGTCAGAAATGCTAGCAGGACTCATTACTGTTAGCAATAAAAGATTTTCTAATTTTTTCTTGGAAGCATAAACACAGATGAGAATGAAAGAAATTAGAGGGCAAACCTGTATCAGTGCATTTGTAGGAATTTTAATGCCAACTATTGCATATACCAGTCTTAAAATAAACTTGTGGATTTGGCTATTTTACTTTTCTCTTTTTGGCAGGATTATGCTGACACAGAGTTATTACTCTCACGGGAGAATGTGGACCAGGAGGCTCTGCTAAACTATGCTAGAGAAGCAGCTGACTTTTCCACTAATCAGCAGCTGCCATCACTGGACTTTGCCATCAATCATTACGGTCAGCCAGATGTGGCCATGTTTGACTTCACGTGCATGTATGCATCTGAGAATGCAGCCCTGGTGCGAGAACAGAATGGCCACCAGTTACTTGTGGCATTAGTTGGAGACAGTCTCTTAGAGGTTTGTGTTTTAAACTTACTGTGTGTAAACAGTCAATTGAAGCACAAGCCATTGCACCCATTGTTGAAATGTGCTGTCTATAGGAGTTAGTATAAGGAAAGCTTCTGTTTATTATATAATAAAGTGGGTGGTCTGAAGGACGTGTAGGAGTGTTGGGAAAACAGAATATTTAGGATGGTAATGATCTTGCTGAAGAAAATATGTGCAGAGATTTTTCTAAAGTTATGTCTGTTGCATCTGCTTCTTACTGGGACAGTTAGACTCTACAGAAGCTACTATAGGCTTGTTAATAATGAGCATTCTGTAGCTGGTTAAAAAGTACAGTCTTAAAGAGAAGCTGTTAATGCTCTCCAGGCTGTGAATTGATGTTGGAAATAGAGGAACATTGACTTTGGGAGAGCTTATGGGCAGTTCACCATACATCTGTTTTCCTCTGGCTCAGTGGGAGTAGAGCTTTAAGCTAATTACTGAGCTATAATTTCCCAGCAGATTACCATCTGAATATATTCTTGATATTTGCTTAAAATTTTCCCTAACTTATGCTTTTTCTTTCTCTACTTTTTTTTGTGAACTATAATAGCCGTTTTGGCCAATGGGAACTGGAATAGCCAGGGGATTTTTGGCTGCCATGGACTCTGCTTGGATGGTACGAAGTTGGTCACTTGGAGCTAGTCCTTTGGAAGTTCTCGCAGAGAGGTAACAGAGAAAGCGAATAGTTTCAGTTCTAATTTTCTTGTGTCTCATCATTCATTCGCGTTTCTTCAAGTACAATTACATAGACAGAATAGGAGATACAGATTCTCACTGTTTTTAGAGGATTCTTGTGGGTGTAATTCAGTTGAAGAAAACGTTTCCTAAGGAGCTAATAAACTGAAGTATATGTGTTGCAGCTGTTCTTCATCCTGATTTTAAAAGCAGATTAGACAAAGAGTCTTTTTATGGTGCTTATTGGTATTACATGGAGAAAGGGAGCCTGACTTACTGTCACCAGCCTTGCAGTAGCAAACCAGATGAAGATGTAGGTGCTTTTAAAGTACCAGAGACAAATTCTTGCCATCCCCTGTCATCTTTTTAATATCTTTTATGACTTTCTTTTAAGGAAGCTATGACCTGCTTTTATTTCATGTTCTCTTCAATTAGTTACTTTGTTTTGTGTAAGCCAAGCAACATCTTGTGTTTCTTTGGAGTGTTGAGTTCTTGATGTTTTTATCATCTTTGGTTGAGTGTTGTTTTGGTGACTGAAGGTGATCTCTTAGAGGTCAGAACTTAAATAATTAAAAGATGGAGTAAATAAAAACAACAGCTAGTAGAACCCATTTTAAACTTCAGCAGCTGCAGCTTCTGACCATCAGGAGCTATAGTATAATTAGCACAATGAATATTTAAAATTCCATTTGTTTTAATTAAAAAAATACATGGTGAGGATAATAATGTTGCAGTTAGGGACAGATTTCCATTGCCTTTCCTTTCCATTAGACATTTGTAGACAGCAATAAGACCTTCCCTGAGCCTTTGCTTTTGCACACTGAACAAACTCAGTTCCCTCGACCTCTCCCCATAGGGCAAGTGCTCCAGACCCCTTGGTGGCATCCTTCCTGAGTCACTCCAGTGTCTCAGTGTCTTTATTGTACTAAAGAACCCTTTCAGTTATGCATAATGTATTTTTTTCCCTACTTTTGATTTCTGGCATTGTTTTAAATAGTAGATTTTAATATACTGAGTCTTGACTATTCAGTGTCTGAAATGGTTAGATTTCTGATCTGAATGTCTATCTCTTGAGAATTTATTTAGCAATATTAACAGTGATGTGTCTCTTAAACAAACAAGCAAAAAAACCCAAACACAAAACACCCAAAACCCGCAAAACCTAAGCAAAACAAACCAACCAAAACAAAGCCCAAAACTTTTATTTTATTTTCCCAAGGGAAAGCATTTATAGGCTACTGCCTCAGACCACCCCTGAGAATGTGAGTAAAAACTTCAGCCATTACAGCATTGATCCTGCCACCCGGTATCCCAATATCAACCTGAACTTCTTGCGGCCACAACAGGTAACTGGGCAAGTGGTGCTTCTGAATGCTTGTAATCTGTATTGTCTTTCCTTAGGTGAAGTTATGCTTATGTTTTGGGAACAAATAGTGTCCTGATGTAGCAGTGTAACATGGAGGCAGTGAAAAGCAGATACATCAGCCAAGAGCAGACCTCCCATACTGTAACAAATTCGGTTTTAGTAATTTTTTTATTTTGATAGCTTAAACCTGTGTAATGATGTGTGAAATCTATACATTTGTGTGTGTGTGTGTATGCACACATGCGCATTTCCTTTGTAACAACCTAGTATAGCAGTCTGTCATTGCAATTTGGTATCCACTGAGCAGCAGCAGACAGACAGACAGACTGTTCGTCACTGACCAGCTGATCCTTGTTGTTCTGGAGTTATTGGGATAGAGATGTCTGCTACTTAAGTTTACTTGTCTTCTGTCTTGCACCTTGGGATGTGTCCTTCTTGTCTTTTGTCTCTTTCTGTATGAATCTTTGGTGCACGACCTGTTGGTGATTTTTAACTTGTGTCATTTTAGGTACGCCACTTATATAATACAGGAGACTTGAAAGATATTCACCTGGAAATAGAGAACTTTGTGAACTCCAGGACACCAAAGCTGACTCGGAATGGTAGGCCTGGCTATTCTTTGATTCCTTTCAGTATTCTGGAGCTGGATCAGTGCAGAAACCATAGAGCAGCAGGGCTGTAGAATATTATTTAACTAGTCTCTTTTGGTTTGGAAAAATATATGTAGCATTTGTTTCATCAACAGTCTGATTTCACAATTTTTCAGAGTTTCAATTAACATGTAAATATCTTTTTGTTTGCATAATTTCCCTTGCTATATAATGCTGTTAAATTTCTAAGTGTAGGTCCTTTCACCTCCCTCATCTTATAAAAATGTCTTTACTTAGAGTGCAGAAGCCTAGCCTGAATTCACTAAAACAGTAAACTGAGAATTCTTACAAACATAACAGAAGGTATTTCTTGTGCAGCCTTTCCTCTTCATGCTTTACTTAATGGCATCTCTTAGCTTAACTAAATGAAAGCTCACCTTGCTTGCATTATTCTGACAGTTAGATGCCTTGTGATAAACATTTCAGTATCTACTTGTTCTGTACCTTGAGGAGTTTGTTGAGCTTTTCCTTTTGCACACCTTGCCTTTGGATTCCCAGATAGTGTCTGGGGACTCTCAGAATGGCACTTTGCTGCTAAGCCTCCCTTTCACTGCTGAATAGCTGTGTAGTCCTCTGATTTGTTCTTTGCCCTGCAACCATGTCCCTTTAGGCTATAATCTCATCAGATCTAATGGTAAGGCAAGGTCAAAACGGTCAGTGCTTTTAAAGGAAAGCTTTCAAGAGAAAGGAAAAAGTTGCAGAAGTACAGAAGTACATTTGTCATTCTATTAGAAATAGTATGTCTGGGCATTGTGCTACTGTATATTCTTTTGATCATATTTAACAAGCTTTTGCAACTGTTTTATAATTCCTGGGGCTCTTTTACAAGGGCTAGAGTGAAGAGCTTGCCAAGTTATAACTTAGTTAATGACTTTTTAGCAAATTAAAGATGCCTTCTTGGTTCTAAAATAGGTCTGGTAGTCTTTTTTTAAAAAATATAAGAATTCTCTTCCCACTGTAGAAAGAACTTGTTGTTTACATGAAGGGGTTTTTTTTTTGATTCATGCTTTATATATTGTAGTTAGAATTCCTGAATCAGACTTTGTTCATTCTACTTAAAAAAATGATTTATTATTTTTTTTTTTAACAGAGTCAGTAGCTCGCTCTAGTAAATTGCTCAGCTGGTGCCAGAGGCAGACTGATGGATATGCGGGTGTTAATGTGACAGATCTCACGATGTCATGGAAAAGTGGCCTAGCTTTGTGTGCCATTATCCACAGATACCGCCCAGACTTAATGTGAGTAACTGGCTGATTTGAATAACTGGGAAGGGCAGATGGTCAGTGATATTTGGAAATAATAGTATGGAGGCTGAAGCAATGCATTTGTGATTTATGGAGAAATGGATTGAAATAAATTCAATTAAAGCTGATAGAATTTAATGTACAGTGATTCACCAGCAGAGTAAAAGGTCATAATAGCTTGATGAATATGAAGATAAATGTGTTGTCATTTTCCCTCCTGGATGATTTGGTAGTATTAAGCTTCAAATTAGTACTGACTGGAAAGCATTATTGACTGACAGCTTTTTTCTCTGTGAAATTAGTTAGGAATAGTACCTAGCTTCAGTTAAATTTCTTGTGAACAAGTCTCTACACAACCTTTTATAAATCTCCTGTTTAACAGTAATTCTTTTTAAAGACTTTTAGGCTGCTCTTTTTAGAAGTAGTGAACCACAGTCTAAATAGAGATGTCACTACTGTTTGTACACTTAACATGCTAATTGGATGAGTGAGAGAGGTGTCCTCATACCTGATATATTGGGGAAGACAGTGCCAAGGTTCTGGAATGGGAAAACACTGTCTGGAAAAAGTAACAGTGACAAAGACTCTGTTACTTCAGTTGAAATCTGAAATGGCTTCAACTTCCCAAAGGGGCATTAGAAAAAGTAAATGCTAGAGCTGTATTTAAAGTCATAATCCAATGTAAAGCATGAGGAAAAATTATGTGGTTATTCCCTTCCGCATGCACTGAATTACTTCTCTGTTGGTATACTTGGGTTAACATCAGCTACTCTTGTTTAATAGCTCCATAGCTTCTGGAGAGTTCAAATAGCTTTTAAAATGTTTTCTACAACTCTCTACAAGCTATTGCTTTTTATATAGCTTTCATATAGTTCTACAAGTTTTGGAAAAAGCCAGCAGAAGTGAAATATGGATCACACAAGAAAAAAGGGGAGAAAAGCGAAGGCTTAATTGAATTCAATGCAGACAAAAAATTTTACACAGAGTAAACCAGTGCTGTCTTCCAGCAAAGGAGGAAGTGAAGATGTGTATAATAAAGGATAATAAAGTTTTTAAGAAGAAAGATCTAGGTTTGGAGGAGTGAAACATGAAAAATGAATACATTAGAGCCAAAGTTCATCATAATTAACTAGCATCAACTCTTCAATAGAAAAAGGTCACTGACAAATAAATTTGAGATCTTTTAAAGAGGGTGGGGTGGGGGAGAAGGAAGGGAAACGGATCCTTGAATTTTCAGAAGACTAGTTTCTATTTGATTCAGAGCATGCCCTCCTTCTGCCCTTTGCAGAGACTTTGATTCTTTAGATGAGCACAATGTGGAGAAAAATAACCAGCTGGCCTTTGACATTGCTGAAAAAGAGTTTGGAATATCTCCTATTATGACTGGAAAGGAAATGGCATCTGTCGGAGAGCCAGATAAGCTGTCAATGGTGATGTACCTCACACAGTTCTATGAGATGTTCAAAGACACTATTCCTTCTTGCGGTAAGAAGTTTGGGGCACAACTTTCAGATTTAAAGACAGCTTCAAGGTGAATGTGTGTGCTTCAGTTATCTTCATGCTTTTCTGCATGAGCTCATACTGGTCACTCACTAGCTTTGCATTACAAAAAGTTGACTTCTAAAAGACCATGTTAGCAGCATTAGGAGCAAAAAAAAAAAAAAAAGGAGTTAATACAAAATAATGTCCTCAGAATAATCTTCTCAAAAGTTCTAAACTCACTTTATCACTACTAGATAACTTTTCTGCTTTTCTGCTATTATTAGGGGTTCATCTGTCTTAGCTAATGTGAGATGCCTTGCTAATAGTTATTAAGTAGATAATTTCAAAACACTGGTCAAGTTTTATACCCATTTACCACCTGAATGGTGAGACTGTCTTCAGGCCAATGAGGAACGAAAGATCTTTGATTAGAATGGAAAAATGTAATTCCCTAATACAAATCAGTATGGCCTACCTTTAAATATTGATAATGTTTATACAGCTTTTCATTGTTACTGATTATCTTAATTCAAGTCTATTATTCTGGTGTGGGGGGAGGTGTGTTTAATAGCCTTTTAAAAATATACTGTATATCAGGTATTATTTCAAAAACTCTGAACTCTTCTTAAGAATACTGATGATCGTGATGCTCTTTATATATAAAAATAAATAAACACAGTATTTATTCTGAATGGTTATAAACCTGGAAGGGAGAATTTATTTTGCCAAAATGAAGAAGCAGACTAGCTGAGAAAGATACTAATTCTGGAAATTACAACAATTTTGTACAGAGAAATTAAGAAAAAGAGTGTTAATTAAAACAAAACAAAACAAAACAAACAAACAAAAAAAACCAACCCCAAAAAACCAAAAAATCCCCAAAGTGAGTCCTTCAGTTATGTATTTAATAATAACACCACAGATAAAAATTCCTGGCATTCCCTTGTCCTACCTGTTTTTGCTAACAGATACTCTGGACCTGAATGCAGATGAAAAAGCTGCCCTTATTGCCAGTACCAAATCGCCTATCTCATTTCTCAGTAAACTGGGACAAAGCATCTCTCGGAAACGCACACCAAAGGTAACCATGCCACAGTCTTGGCAACACTTGTGTCTGTTAGGCTGCTGTCTAAATAGGTGGTTCTAAAAATGCCTGTGTAAGTGTGTTATCTGCTATGTGTTTACAAGAGACCACGCATTCTTCAGCTCTTGGTATGGGACAACATGACATCTGTAACTGCAGAATTACATCTGTAATATGTACTTGCAGTTACTGGTATATTTTCATCTGAAAATCCTAGACTTGTGGGATATATTTTGTGTTGGAATGTAACTGATTACTCAGTTCCAAATTAGTTGAAAGTGTTTGAGGACTGTCCAGTTTTGAAGGTAAGAGTCCCCTAAGGAGGTTTTCTTAAACAAATGGTGAATGAGCCCAGAGAATGAATCAGTTCTGTTGCAAAGCTTATTTAAGTGCACTGATGACATTTATCTCAGGCCAGAAAAGTATAAGAATCCTTATATTTGTTTTTTTTCCCCCCTCCTTCAATTTTCAGGACAAAAAAGAAAAGGAACTGGACGGTGCAGGAAAGAGGAGAAAAACCAGCCAATCTGAGGATGTAAGTATTACAGTGAGAAAGGTGTCAGGAAAATATATGGTATGTTACTTGTTCTCTCTTCAGTCCTTTAATTTTCTATATCCAGACAGGTTTAATATAAGAATTTTTTTTTTTTTTTTGTTAAAAATGAATTCTTCTCCAGAGGTTACACTTTGTCATTATATATAGTGCAAATATTTGCTGATGCATATGAAGGAATAATACACAAGAAATTAAGTATTGCACTTCCCTCACATTATATTTTTATTGCCATTTACTTTGGCTTGATGAGGAATAAATCTTTTTTTTTTGAGAATAAAACTTTTGGTTAGTAAAGTCACACAATATTGTCAGAAAGTTTAATTCATATTTAAACTTCAGCCTTGGTGTGAAAAGCATACATTTCTAGTATGCCCCATAGGCAGTCCTTCAGCTGAAATGTTTATAGCCAAATAGCTACAAGTGAGTTTACAATGTAGTGCTTTGAATTGTCAGTAAAGGTTTGCACAGCACAGAGGTAGAGAGGAAAAGGTGATCTGGTTGTATCTTCTTAAATTTTGATATCACTGATTGTTAGGAGGACATCCCACGAAGCTACAGAGAAGAAAGGCCCACACTAGTGAGCGCCCTGACAGAGAGGAGGATTGATGCTGCCATTGGGAATCAGAACAAAGTCAAGTCTATGGCAACCCAGCTACTGGCCAAGTTTGAGGAGAATGCACCAGTGCAGTCCTCAAGCTTACGAAGACAGGTAGGAGATAGATAATAAAACCCTTTATTTTGGAATTATGGAGGAAAATAATGAAAAATAACATACATTCTTTAAGACTGGATGCTGGTGGTGCTTTTCTAATTCAAAGGCTGTCCTAGGGAAGAGTGAAGCTTACGCAAAAGAGAAAAAAATAAAATCTATGAGTAACTGGTGGAGAAGGATTTCCTAATAAGTCTGTTTCTCTGTTACTGCTCATATTATGTAATCCCTTTCATAAACATGTTACCAGCAATTGAGTTTCTTTTTTGATTACTATTGAAAAGCTTTCTAGGAGCATCCCACTTCTGATGTTTAAGGACTACCATTTAATTTCTAATTTGAACTTTTTCACACCAGGTTACATCTGTTTGTTCTTGTGAGCTGTGATTAAGTTTTGTACATGTCTAAGTGCCGCAGAAAGTACCTGGGAGTTTCTTTACAATCGAGATCTTTGTGTTATTCCATGTGAGGCTTTCTGGTAACTGCTGATTATTGAGGATGGCATCTGACTACTGCAACGGCAGGATAGTTGTCTTTAGAGTTAGATTAAGTCACTTTAAGTTACTGCAGGGTCAGCAGTGTAAGGCTCTGTATGGTTTAAGTGCCTGACTTCTTGCTCTGCTGTATAGTCTTCATAGCTTGTGCCAAGCTCTGTGCTGCCATGGCCAGGTTGCGAGTGGGACCTGACCTAGCTACTTTACAGCTAGGTCAAGTGTGTCTATGCTACACTGCACATCAGTGGTAGTAGTGTAAGATAATCTCAGAATGGTGATGTTTATCTTTACTGACCAAATGTTTCCTCAGTCACCTCATATGGGCTGAAATAACCAGGCTGATGTGAGGAAACAATGAAAATAAAGGAAAAGGTCCAAAAATATGCATAGTTTCCTGTTTTTTGATGTTTGGCTGTTTGTTTGTTTGGTTGGTTTTTTTTCCATTTTAATATTTTACTTGCTAAATGAATTCTCCCTACCCTATTTTTTTTTCTTAAATGTTTGTCTGTCTTACTCTGTATCTCATTCCTCTGGCTTTCTTTTGAGTTTCCTTTACTATTTTATCTTTCCTTCTTGGTCCCATTTTCCCTACAACCTGCATGCAGCCACCTGTCCTGCCTTATCAAGAACGTGTTCACAACCAACCATCCAGCAGACGAGAGCAGGGCCGTCTTGCTCCCATACCCCAGTGGAAACAGGTAAAAAAACTGATTATGAATACAATGCATTGCCTGCACCCAACAGCAGCTATCACTGTCCTGATTTTAAGCCAGTTCTTTTCTGGCACCTTGTGTGAGCCCATTATTTTAAATAATTTAACTTCTGATGAATGAAATCAACATCTCTTTTTGGTACTGATGCATGGTTTAATGTTTCAAAAGGACTTAGTCAGATTTTCCCTACCCTCTTATGCTAGTTTCAACTTCCCAGGGTTTCAGAGGTTGTTTTAGAATGAACCTTGTCTGCAAAATTTCTAGATTTTTCTAATAGGAATAGGAAAAAAAAAAAAAAAAAGTAAGCAATTATCACAACCAATAAGGTAAAAGGTGTCATGCCATCTGTGATATTAAAGCTCTTCCTTGTTATAAATAGTAAAATTGATTATCAGTTTTGCTATTCCCATGTGAAATCTTAAGTGTTCTGCAGTTACAGGAGATTTTACTGTAGTTTACTTTCTCTTTGACAAACATAGCTTTCCTTTTCTAGCTTCTCACATTCATGGCATTGCACATTCCTGTATTACTGTGAATTAAGTAAATTTAAGGTTTTCTGCCACAGAATAGGGAATCAACAGCAGAAAAATCAGGAGGTATCAAATTTTATTGTCTCTTGTGTGTTTTGGCCCATTGTCATTGCCAGTGTTTTTCTTTCAGCTAAGGCTTGTGACAGACTTTTTCAGACAGACAGGAATACTTATCTCGCTGGCTTCCTCTGCTTTCACTGTTTCCGTGTGCATATGGCCTCCTCATGTTTCTGAGAGTGCTGAGAGATATTTTTTTTGGCAGCCATAACTTGAAGAAACGTCTGCCTCTTTCTGGTTTCAGTTTAGAGCATACTTTGGAGTCAAGAGGAAGAAGGTGACACTAGTTTGGAAATTTGCTGTTTTGCACGACTATGGATTCATGGTGATCTTTATGGTCCAGGCATTCAACACAGTTAATGCTTCATGTCATGACTGGTGCCATGATCTAGAAGATTTATCTCCAAAGAAGACACAAGCCAGGGGAATTGTTGTCAGTAGGAGTGTAAAGAGAGTCTTAAAAATGTCAGCAGCATTATGTTTAGGTTTCCTGACTCAGTGATTGTTCTTTTACCTTCCATCTCATTACAATCTTCCATATAGTCTGATGAGCACTTTCAGATGGATACACATCATCCATGATTAAGGAGTATTTAATTTTTTAAATATACTTCCCAGGTAAAGGGGGAGAACCCAAAGAATTGATGCGGAAGAGCATAATATGGCTGTATGATATTAAGTCAGTTGGTGAACACTGAGCACTGCTTATTTTACCCCACAAAAAAGGGAAAACTGGGTTCCATTTCTTATCCTTCTTGGTTCAGGAGGATGAAGATTTGCGTTTTATCACTTGGAAAAGATCCCATCTCTGAAGCCTTGAGATTTCTGTTTGAACCTGCTATGGAAACTTTATGAAGGCTATATAATTAAAGCTTTATGGTGAAACACAGAAGTTCTTATTGTTATCCTTTTGGAATTGATAAAAAAAAAAAAAAAAAAAGAGAAGGCGACATACTTTTGTTTCCTGCTTTTATGATGAGGATTTTCTCCTCACCAGAAGCAGTTTGATATGTTTGTTCTCAGTTTCACCTGCACTACACAATAAAAGAAAAAATCCTAAAATTCCTTCTCGTCTTCCTCACCCTATAGACAGCAATGCCTGAGCAGATACTTGAAAAATCTTTTTGTAACAGTTGTGCTTTCAGAGGACTTAAAACTATTTCATTTGACACTGACATTGATTGCCTTGTGTGTATGATTGCCCTCTCAAGATGAAGATGATCTTTCCTTGATAGGCTTTACTGCATCAACAGATGATGATTGCTTCTTGTGCCCAGGTTTCATGCTGGGTTTGCAGTGCTTTTCATCTGACAATTGAAATGGAGAGAAATAATACTGGGTCTCAAAGATGGAAAATCTGAAGGATACAGTAGGCTCAAAGGACCAATTGATATGGTCCCTATTCCAAAGGTTCCTTATTACTTGCCTAGGGAAATTAAGAACATCAGTTGTCTTCGTTCAAAAGCGATGGGTGTGTACAGAACCATTTATTCTCAACTGATAGATATCAGCTGAGGCAAGAAGCCATCCACTGAGCCAAGCAACCAGTTTTACCAAGCCTGGAGAGAAGTCCCTTCTGCAGGAAGCTGTTGCTGAAGCAGTGCTTCAGCTGGCTGCTGAGATTCCTAATTCTGAATGCTTACACATGCAGAATCTGGTAGCTGTGAGACTGCGCCTTTCTACAGTACGAAATTGGCTTTCTGCAGTGACAGTGGGCACTCCAGCTACACAGCCATTGCCTGGGCCACAGATTGCCAGCAGTGGAGTCAGTGCTGTGTACCAGTACTCGTTACTGGAGATGCTGTAAAGGATTAGTATTTCTTCTGACAACTTCTTTAGGGAGAGTGCATGTTTTAACTGGAAAGAGCTGTTCATGAAGCTATGGGAAAGTGTTCTCATTTGGCACAAGTGTGAGAGTTTATGGGCAGAAACTTCAGTCAGTGACTGTGTGTAAGTTCTATCACATAGTGAATACCTTCTACTGAAGAGTCCTTTGAAGAGGAGCAAAGCAGTTCCTAAGGGGACAAAGCGGTAGCATGTTATTAAGGGAAAAAGCAGGTTGCCTAATGTTCTTGCCTGTAGGCAAAATGAAGTTGAGATCTTCAGGGATTTTTGGGGGAAGGGTAGGTTCACATCTTGTGATTGATAGGTTTGGTCCTGTGTCTTGGAAACTGCGTAGAAGAAGAAAGTAGGCTGCAAAACCATAGAAGTGATTGCAGGGTAGAAAACACAGAGTTACAAAGGATGTGTTCTAGGTTGGCCTCCCAGTTTTGATAAAAAGTTTACATCTCCCTTGGGTTATTGCCTGTCAGTGTCTGCGAGATGGACTTCCTTAGGTGTACTTGCTTGTCAGTTTAGGTCTAGAAACTTGTTTTACCCTGGAGTTGAGAGAGTTGTGAGGTCAGCAGTTTTAATGAGCTTGTAAGGCAGAATGACTGTGTGTCTAGGTGGGGTAGGGGCAGCTTGCTAAGACAGAATTCTAGAAAGAGTGAAATCCTGGGAGAATCTGCTCTGAAGCAGTTTTTTCCTTTGATCACAAGACCTTTAATTCTATCTCTGTTGTAAAGGAAAAACCTTCAAGAGATCAAGCAGGTTAAAAAACTCACCAATCTGCTGCTTGCAGCATTTTCTTTGGCCTTTATTTTCCTCATGAGTAATATTACAAAGTTTTTGAGCTACACTTTGAGGAGGTTGATCTGTGTTGTCAAAATCGGTTTTGTGCTACTATGAGCAGCTCAGCAGCAGCTAGTAATGCATGAAGATAGTGCTCAGTGTCTCTGCACAGCGGAAATCTAGTTTTCTTTATGTGATGGTCATACCTCCTAAAAAAGCTGAATGGTGTTTCATGATGTGGTGGTTAATCTCTTTGAAGGAATGCCTACCTGTATAAAAGCATCTTCTGTGGTGTGTTCTATTCCTTTCCAAACCACTTTGGCTGCTTTTGGGAAAGAGCTTCTCATTGGGGATCATGAAGGCTATATGGTCTGTCCAGAAGAGGATCTGAATGTTTGGATGTGGTATGGGAGACGAGCCCTTTAAACTGAATTTTGTCCTGGCTTTCCAAACTCTCAGCTTATGGCCTTTAGCAGTTTTCTGCTATAGTTTGATAGGTCTCCTAACAGCAACAAGCTATGTATGTGATGCATAAGCTTAAATCTGTGATGTGTACAAAGAAGCTTGGAAGATGGAGATCACATGTCTTTTGGTGCACATCTTTTCTGCCTCTGGAGGTCTGATGCTTGTTCTTTTGAGATGGTTCCCTGAAGTGTGATGAAGATGTAGCAGTATAAACTCTTCTCAGTAATTCTGTTGGAACTGTGGTTTTTGAAGATAAGTTATGACTGAGATTACCACAGTCAGCAGGAGCTGGAATCTCAACATAACAGAATTTACAGCACCAATTATTTCTATGGGTATTGTTTTTCCTACTTAATTTCTTATTTAAATCTGCTGATATATTTTTTTATATAAACATCTTTGTCTTTGCATGCTTGGATATGCATTCTACTGAAGGATTGAACAAGTATTTCATATAATAGTGTGGAATTTTTTTTTTTTTTTGGTAAAGGGAAGAGAACATCCAAGCAGATGTTAGTGCCAGCTCAGCTGTAAGGGTGATTCAGTGATGAACTTCTGCAGTATCTTTAAACAGCATGCTGTTTCCTTGGAGGCTATCTAACAGTGGCTTTGGATATACAGCTTTTTTTTTTTTTCAGTGAAACAACTTCCAAATATGCTCTGGAGAGAACTCAAATGACAATGAAAAATCAGGCAGAGGATAAATTAATAATCAAGAAGTGCTGAATAAAAGACTGTACATAGGAAGGAGATGCAGAACTAGAAAAGCATGTTTTCTGGCATATTAAAATGAGAATATGTATATGCATCATGTAATATTCAGGCTCATAGCTATGGCTACATTTTGGCTGTAAACTACCTCTGTTTCTGTTCTAGCAGAATGTAGTACAGTTTAACTTGCCCGATATCGTTTAATATCTGTAAGTCAGAGGAGGTATCTGAAGTTGAGAACAGAGCAACGTGACTTGAGTTGTACTGCTGCTGAACTGCAAGCAAGAGTAATTGGGTCAAGAGGATGGATATTTTTAAACACTGCAAGGCACAGCAATAAGTAATTTTTCATGAAGCAAAGAGAGCAGTCCAACCATGCTATGGAGAGTTCCAAGTTGTACCTTTCACTGATTGTTAGACCTTGAGTCAGAAAGTGTTGGTTTAATTGATGACTGATACAAGTATGTGTTCTCTGGCTGCCCCTAGAAGTATCTGTCAAATGGACTTGTGATCATGTGGCTAGGATGAAAAACAGGTCTTTCGGCTTCAGACAAAATGTGGCTTTAGGTCATCTGTGAGGGGCGTGAACTTAGTCACAGTCTCTCAGTTCATGCGTTCTGGCCTGTCTCACCAAAGCCAATGGTAATGTTATCTCTTTTCTACCATTATCATGTTTGTTTTTCTTTTTCTGTTTTAAAAAAAGCTGAGGAGTAAGGAACGTTCTCGGACCTGCCCCAAAAAAGTGATCATGCTCTCTTCTTCCACTCCACCTTCTTCTCCACCGTATCCCAGGCAGCAGGTGATTCCCTCTGCATGCTCTGTCGCTCTCTCTTCATTACTGCTTGTACAAGTGACTAGATCAGTTACCAGATATCCCATTTACAATTGAATTTCCAATTTTCTTTTTTTCAGATGGTGGTAGGGTTTCTTCAACCTCTTACATTAGAAACAAAAGTTGGCATTAGCTCACCAGAAACATGGAAAGTCTCCACTGGAGACTCCTGAGATTTTACTGTAGGGTAATTTGTAATTACGGTAGCCTTTCTTGGTTTTGAGTTGCAGCAAAATTAAAATGAAATGTCTGGAGTAATGCAGGAAAAGGAAATGCAACTTTTCTCCATCTCCATTCTTCATTTAAACAGGTGTGACTGAAAATTTGCCTATGTATCCATGAAACTCTTTTAGGATTACTTGTATGAAGTGCTATTTTGGAGTGTTGTAGTGACCTGCACATGTCCACTGTCATTCTTCTGTTTCCCTCGCACCCAGGCTGTTGTCTCACAAGAGTTTGTGTTCAGTCTGTCTGAGTGTGAATTGGGGCAGTGAGAGCTGTTCTGCACACAGCGTAGATGTTAGTTCACATGTATTTGTTGTCCTTCAGGTTAAATATTACCTGAAATCCTTTAATATTTGTGTCTTATTGTACCTGGTGATTGTGTTTCTTTGACTTGTATACTTTTTAAATTGCTTTCATTTTCCTACTGCAGTAATGAATTTTACTTCTCCCTGATCAATGCTGAACTAATCTTGAGGTGATAAAAAGGCAGCTGCAATTCTATGAACCTCTCATAACTTTAAATAAGGATTTTACAAATAAATTTCCCCATAGGTCAAATATGTTTCTTCACTGAACACTTGTATGCCTATAAACTCTGTAAAGACACATTACTTTCAGCAGAGTAGACAAGACTTACTTATGGATATAAAGTTTGACTTGCCTTACTGCTGTGATTTCTCAGAGTGTAATTCCATGTTACAGTTAATCTGGTCTAATTATTATCAGCCTTCAGAGCACGCATTCTGTGCTGCCTCTCTGGTGTCTGCAAGATAGGTGAGGTCTATGTACTGATCTGATTTAAAACCGTTCTAATGGAAAAAGTGGTTAGTTTTCTGGCACACTGTGGACAATGTATGGTGCAAGGGAGGATACAGGAATGGACATCTAAGTAGAACATGTGGGGAAAGCCCTTTTCATTAGCAAAACCTGCATTTAAACTGAATTGAGTGTAATATTATTGGATTATGTGATAGCTAGCTGCCTTCCTCTTGTCAACATTCTTGAAAAATTTTGACAAGATACACTTTATGAGAGAAGAAGGGTTTTCCCCAAGCTTACAGATAAACTAAGGCAGTGAAATGCTGAGGTTTTGTCTTTAATACTTTTTAATCAACGGTGTAGGATTCATTTTCCATATAGAGAAATTTGCTTTCAGGCACTAAGAACCCCTTAGCTCTATGTTTTCCCACCCTACCTCCTCCAAGTTTGTGTTTGTCCTGTGTCTTTCTGGTTGTCTAGTTCAGTCATGAGAGCCAACTACTGCTGGGTCCAGGTGTGCTGTGACCATTTTCTATGTTGTGTCCTGTAGGAAATTTTTTTGTATGTCTTGTGGTTCAAAGATATAATTGATTTTTTTTTTTTTACTTCCTTCAGTTAACTCTGGGGAATTTTTATCCCCTGTACTACAGAACTGATCTATTAGACTCAGTTGAGTGATCTGCTTTTGGAGACATTCTTTTTTCCTTAGGAATGATTTCTTTTCCTGAAATTGTCTTGGCCCAGGCCTCATAGCAAGTGAGATGGATCTATGTCCTTGTTACACCGGTGTCTTTTAAAACCTGTACCTCTGCACCTCTAATGCATTCATTCTGCCACTTCTTTTAAACTTTCCATTTCCTTCCTTTGATCTAACAGCACAATATGAGTTATATTGAGTGTCTTGCCATCTTTATTATACTAATTTCATTACATTGTGATACTATATTGTGGTTTACTGACCTAATATGAATATATATGTTTTTAAAACATTTCCCTCCAGGAGCCAAGTTATTACTGCCAGGTTTAGAATATTAATAAACCTTTCTGCTATCACTATGGCCTCTTTTCTATCTGCATCATAAGAAAAAGGAGATGAAGTTTGTTTTGATTAGGAAGTTGGTCTGTGCTTGTTATTAAGCTCATAATCTGTTGCCTGCAGAGAAACAGGGAACCTGGTGCCGACTCTCCTGGGGAGCAGAGTCCCAGACAGGAAAGGGTAAAAAGCATGAACACATGGCATGGATGCTGATGGCACAAGGCTGTGGTGGTTGTGTGCAATACAGAGAGCGAATGTACTGGGTAGTGAAACACACTTATCCCATGCTGCTGTTAACACGCTAGAACGGCTGAGAGTCAATTAGGAGTGATTCTTTCTGTGTGACACCCACATAAATGCATAACAACCCTTCATCAACAATTTGCTATATGCTTGTATTTTGCCATAGATCTAGCATTTAAGCTCTTCCTATTCTTTTTCTCTTACACCTCTTTAGTGAAGTATGCTGTGGCTGTAGCAGAACAAGAAGAGTTATGTTCTGTGCTAATTCATGCAAACATGGTTGCATTGTTTTCACTGCTTGCTTTCTGGATGGTTAAACAACTGGCATTCCATCCTGCCTCCTACAGGCCAAAGTAAAAGGAAAAATTATGAGACATTATTTAGCGTAGAGACTTTGAAGCCTTCTTAACAATGAAATACTCAACAGTGTGTCTGAATGGCTTGGTATTATATGGAAGCATGGGAAGAGAAAAGATAGGCACTCAAAAGAATTGGTCGATTTGAATTCATATTGACAAATCAATTGACCTTCCAGTAAAGGCTTTGAATGAATTAAGTCATAAATGGTAGCCAGCTATAAAACTGTTGCAACTTTCAGAATGTGTTCTAACAAAAAACTCTTGTGGGACGAATGTTTTCTGACAAGCAGTAGAAAATGAATAAGCGTGTGTCTGCAGTGACACAGAAGCCCACAGCTTTATAATAGGCCCTAGTTTTAGTGAAAATGATCTAGCAGGAAGGAGTAGGTGGAACTGAAAGCAGCTGAAAGTAGAGAGTATTATTAATGCATCTGAATGGGGAAAGTGTTTCTTATAAACGGGGTGTGAACCCAATTTTCTGTTCTACTTTGGAGGACAGTTAGCAATACGTAGCAGCACCCTGGCATTCTCGATGGATCAAGCCTGAGATTTCTTCATACACACGTTTGTAGGTCCTGGGCCATTTACTTTTAAACTCTACAAACAAATTAGCTGAAGGCTGTGTGGTATTGCAAGGGATACTCCTGTGTTGTACAGCAGGCTGCAAGCCAGACTTTTTCTCTGTGTTACTTAAGTGCACCACACAACAGTTTAAGAAGATTGATATGAATGAGCAGAATAGCAGAGGTGTCAAATACTGTGCGTGGGGTGTGTTGACATGGCAGTGCAGTAAGAACAAGTAGGATAGTGAAGTTGCAGAAGTAAAACTGGAAGCTTCTGTGAGAGTTTGATTTTGCTGTGCTTTGCTTCAACCATCGAGGCTCGTTAAACATCCTCTCTTTGGTAAGCACAGCATTCACTTTTCAGATACCAGCATCTTTAAACAAACTAACTCATAAAGAATGAGAACTGAGGTACATTACCCTAAAAACAAGTGTCTCTGTGCACAAAATCTGAGAAACACGGGTATGTACAGGTTTAGATATGTAAAGAAAATCCCCGAGAATCGAGAACTATGGTGAAATAAGTTGACAAATTAGCTCCTTTTGTGCTTTATAAAGCCAGCAGGTTTGTTTTTTTTTTTTCATTTGGTTTTGGGGAGGTAATGCCAGAGAGTGGACAAGTGCTTGTTTGATTTTGGCTGCAGCAGTGCTAGGTGGGAGATCTGTGAGTAAAGACTAATTAAACTGTTTTTTCTTGGCCTTGAGGGCCAAAACTGAGCACTTCATTAGAAGAGTAAACATTGGGAATAAAACTCTTCACATGGGAGCTCCTCCTATTGTTCTGCATGTGAATTTCTTACCTTTTGCTGGCATGTTGGTGTCTGTTCCTTTTGGGGCTTTTTTTTTCTGATTTGTTTACTTCCTCCTTCCTCATCTCACAGAGATCTCCACGTTTATTTTCTGATGACCAAGTGCCTGACAATGGTGAGCAAAGGGCATGTCAGCTGGCTGCCCTCATGGAGTCCAGACCTGCAGTGAGGCATCAGGTGACTACAGCCCTGCCTATCTGGTGTCCTGTATCAGTGCGGGATTCTGGGTACTGGTAACATCTGGAGTCAGAGGGATAGAAAAATTCACCAAAATATGATGACCACTGCTGTACTGTCATGTGGTTAAGAAGACACAGTCAAGTCTATTTTGTGTAGTATTTTTATTTTACTTGCCAGTTCTTAACCATCTTCTTGCTTGATCAATGACAAGCGTTTCTGTTTCTCAAAACACAATCTAAACAATAAGGTAAAAACCAGCCTCTGAGCTTGAAAGTACATGCTGAAAACCAGCTGGACTCCAGATCAAGTCATTTCACAGTGGTTGTTTACCAGCCAGTTGCTCACAAATTTTATTTGCTTCTGGAAGCAAGAACGTTCACATTTTCCAAGCATAATTCCTGTCTCTGAAATACTACTTTTGTGTCTGTACTTCCTGTATACTTATTTCCAATAGCAGAGTTGGCAGCTTGTGCCAATTATAATTATTATTTTCTTTTTTTTAAAA